>MU278584.1:0-87854 GCA_022385745.1 Cubamyces sp. BRFM 1775
AGCAGGAAGGTCACGGAGATGGTGATCAACCTGAAGCAGCTCAAAGCGAAGATCCAGGTACGTTTTAGCAGAGCTTAAGGTCACCGCAGTGTGTTAATAGTGTTGTGTCTCTACAGGCGACCGTCTCTGACAGAGCTCGGGAGGCATCGGAGCGAGTCCAGGAAGCCGAGCGTATGCGGGCCAGCGCAGTTCAGGAGGCCGCATTCTACAAGGCCAAGGTTGCTGCGCTCGAGGCATCCGCAGAGAGTGAGGTCGTGAGGCTCGAGCGTGAGCGCGCTGCCGATCTTGAGCGTCAGCTTGCTGCGGCCCTTTCCGGCCAAGCGGAGTGCGACCGAAAGATCAAGGAGCTGAATGACTCGCTTTCGCTCCAAACCACCCTTCTCGAACAAGCAGAGGCACGGGCAGACGACGCTTCCAAGCGTGCGGACACCCTCGCCCAGTCGCACGAGCGCAATGCGGAGGAGCAGACCTTGCTGCGTGAGCGCAACGCCGTCCTGGAGACTATGCTCAGGGAGCAGTCCGAGAAGCTCCTGGAGCAGACCTCGATCGCCGAGCAGCACGAGGCAGACTATGTCAAGGCCCAGGCTCAGCTCGACGAGCTCATGCACTCGCACGACCAGCACGTTCGTGCCCTCGAGCAGATGCGCACTGCCCTGGCTGCCACGACCGCTCGCGCCGACGATGTCAATGCCAAGTACGGCCGCGCACGCGACCAGATCGCACAGCTGGAGGCGGACATTGTCGAGCTCCGCGGTGACCTAGAGGTCCGCAATACCGGGATTGAGAACACGCGCATACGCCTGGCGGACGTCGAGAACTCTTGGGCTCAGTCTCGCGAGGAGGCGGACGCGTTCCGTGCGACGACCACCGGCAACTTGGGCAAGCTCCTTGACTACCACCAGGAGCTCTGGGTTGAGGAGGACCGCCTCAGAGAAGGTTCACGCGCTCCAGGCCGAAATCGCGTCGCTTCGCGACATGCTCAAGGATGCCTCGCACCGAGCGGAAGAGGCTCAGAAGGAGCTGTCCACCCACCCTCACAAGGTGCGGGAGGCCGAGACGGAGACCCTCTCTCTGCGCTCTCAGGTCGTCGGATTCCGCACGCAACTCTCTATGGTGCTTGCCGATGGTGGTCGCCTGCGCAAGGAGCTGAACGCGAAGGAGGCCGAGTTGGCATCGAAGGCCAAGGAGGCGTCAGCTGCCACCATGCGTTTGGAGGCCATGCGTGACTACTTCGCTGCAAACGGTATCGTCGCTGAGGACGGCAACCTGCTTCGTGCGGACGGCGTTATGTCGGCGCACATCCAGGACCTGGAAGATCTTTCGTTCTATTTACGCGGTTCGCCCCACTCTCCGCCCCCTCCTCCACCAGCAGCCGTCGCCTGGGGCGTCCGTCAAGCGTCCGTCGCTCGTTTTGCAGCGTGCCGTGGTGAGGACGAGTTTCCTGATCGCGTCCTCTTAGCATGGCACGAGCGTGGTGCGGGAGCTTGTGGTCGAGCTCAGTGATGAGACGGTGGAGCTGTTCGAAGATCGTGTTGTACTCGAGCTGCTGAGCATCGGAGATATTGTGTAGCGGGCGGTTCGCGACCGGTGCGTTCCTCAGGGCTGGCGTCGGCGTACGGCTGCCGTACGATCTATTCTCCGTCCTGCGGCCATGGTGGTGGTGGGCGATCTGTCAGTGAGCAGTCCTCGATTGGTTCTGTAGCCCCTGCAGTGGTCGAGCCGGCAGCGGGAGAGAGTGCCCCTGCATCTACTGAAGAAGGTGCTGCTATGGCGTCTACGGGTAAGAACATCATAGCTTCGTTCCGGAACCTTAGCTCAATATCATCATCTAGCAGATTACTTTGCCGCTCCAAGGAAGGACTCCGCTGCCTCCGTGACGCTCTCGCCGGAATCGGCGGCAGCGTCACCTCCTGTCCGTTCACCCGCAATGCCAGTTCCTCAAGTACCCAGGAGAGCCGCCCCACCGCGCAAACGTCCTGCTGCGAAGTCTCCTTCCCCTGCTCTGCAGCCTGTCATTGAACAGGAGCTGCACGAGAGCCCATCCCCCCTGCCGGACACTACGTCTACCGAGCCCGCCCAGGTAGTGAAGGAGGAACAACTCCCTGCTACTGAGGGCGAGAAGACTGGTCCCCATGGTGACAGGGAACCTGAGATGACCGAAGGGCAAGTTCAGAAGTTTGAGGAAGAAGCCCCGACCGCTGAGCACGTCCGGGAAGAGGAGGCGTCTACCGCTGAGGCAGCTCCCCCCAGTCCAGAGGCCGCTGATGAGGAACACAAATCAGAGTCGGAACTTCATGCCCCGGAGCCAGAGCGTCACGAAGAGGAGCACAACGTTCTTATCGCGAAGGTGGAGGAACTCAAGCACAAGGAATCTAAGCAGGAGGAGTTGGCGCCTGAGCCCGAGCCAGAGCTAGAGCCAGAGCATGCCACTGAAGTCGAAGCACCTGCGGAACCGGCGGCTGAGCAGCCCGAAGAGGAAGAAGATGAGGCCGCTCGTCGCAAGCGTATCACTGAACGTATCGCCAAGTCCGGTGGTTCAACCCCTTCGGCGGAGGCATGCCCCCTCCTCCCGTTCGCAGAGACAGTGCCGACTCCGCTCGTTCTGCGCGTTCGCCCATTGCGTCGCCGCCGCCTCATCCTCCTCTGCCCGTTAGACGCAACAGTGCACAGGACGATGCGATCAAATCTCCGCCACTGCCGACGCAGAAGGACAGTGTTTCCTAGGACTGGGGTGGAAGCCCCGGTAGAGGGGCAGGAATATTCGGATGGTAACTAACGTTTTCTCGTCGCTATTGGTGTGTGGAATTGTACGAGTAGGGTATTGATCAAGTGCTTCTTTAGATCGTCATCGACGTGCGGCAACATTTGCCACTGAGAGTGGCATCGGGGAAGGCGAGGGCGAAGAGGTGGATGGGGTGGATGCACTCGAACGACGTGCGCTCGCTGAAGAGGTGGCAGGCGAAGAGGCGGGGCGCCGTCACGGTTGGAAGCTGATGGGCTCCCCATGCTGCGCCTGCGTACGGGCATCAGAAGTGGTATGTTCCCGCATTGGATTGATTCAGGATACATACTCACCTCAGCGTCCCTCTCGCCAGACTCCACCTGTAATGGTTTGACGTCGCGTCATTGCGGCCGCCAACACGCAAGAAACATGCACGCGTTCAGACGCGATGCCTCCACCATCCGACGCTCGCGAAGTCTGCGACATGAAAGCGACACTACGCACACCCCCGAGCGCGATGCGCTGAGTGCGCGCATGCAGCTGCACAGCACGCGCGAGCGCCGTGAGGCACGCGCACTTCTCCTGCCGTTCACCAGATTACGGACGCCGTCGTTGTGCTCCCGCTCATGGAGCGCGACCCACCACAGGACGTTCCAGGTCTCGCAGCCGGTGACCGTGCCTACCTCAGCCGGTCACGACTGGCGCAGAGCAATATCGACCTCCTGCACGCCGCGGTGAGGTACGTGGATCATTTCTCGAGATGCCCGGGTTTCATTTACGGACACCATCGTTTCCGCAAGATTTCGCTCGCGTGCGGATGGAACGACTCGGCAGGTGCAGGGTCCTCGGGCAATGTCAGCCTCTCCGACTGGACGTCTCCAAAATATGTCTGCGGAGGCTCGCGCGTGACACCACGTATCACGCGAGCCATATGTGTCTACGCGCGCGTACGCAACCCTGCTGCCCGAGTCAATGTTCCCCATTCTTAACCCGCTCGGATGTCTGTGCCCACACAAACGCCGTCGCAGACTCGCTAGGGTTGTGCTCAGGCTCCCTCATCTGCACCATTTTTTATAGATCGAGTTCGCTACGAGTTCGCACGAATCAGCAGCTACCACGAACGTCCCCAGTGCAAATCCTTGGCGACGACAATAGGATGCCAAGCTCGAACTCTGGCCAAAACCTGTACGACAAGGATCCGCGACCCAGTATGGCCAGTGGGGGCCGCGCACGACGCGGATGCACCCTGATAGCTCGTCGGCGACCTGCGACCGGCGAGGCTTCTCGTGCAGGACTGGCACAGATCGTCACGGCGATCTGGGATTTGGGATGGAAGGCACGGCTTGTGGTGCAGAATAGGACGCGCAAGAACGCTCGCAGGCCGACAGACGGTGGGATCCGACGCAGCCTTCGCAGATACGCTGCTCGGCTCAGCTCTTGCGTCCAGAGCTGCAGCACACAGGCGAGACTGGGCGAGGATGGCGCTCAAAAGCGGGAGTACACTCAGAGCAATCTACATATTATTGTACATACATACTACAAAAGTATCGACACGTCCTTCCATTCGAGGAGCGACGCAGGTGAGAGCCAGATGCTGCCGTGGGGAGCGTCACCCTACATGTGCCTACGCGAAACACATGCACGGCCTGTTTCTTCGAGACGATGGTCAGCGTGTGGGACGATACCGCATCCAGCAGAGAGACTGACCTCCGAGCCGTGAAACCTGACCGAACGGGGATCTGGGGGACCGGTGCGTCGCTATGGAGCGCCGCCGCGAACTTGGACCTACAATGGCTGATCATGGTCAAGGCATCAATTTCAATGCTCGCGGCCAATGTCCATGACTTGGCGAGCGAGCAGGGTCCGGGTCCGACCGGAATTGGGCCCTTGAGCTTGAGCATGCCCCCTCAAGTTGTTCCGTACTCATGGCTTTGAGACGTCTCGTGCGTTTGAACTGCCAGTGTGAAGTTGCCGCCGCGGGACATAGAGGCACTGTACGGTCTCGTGGGGTGCGATACGGCCAGGTAGTGCTATGTATGTCCCGTAGGGAGCTCGAAGGACAAGAAAACGCTGAGCTGGAGAAGGATAAGCGAGAGTTAGCGCGACGGACAGGACGTGATGGAAAAGCTCACCTCCCGGGTTAGCAGCGTTCTGACGAGCCCCGTACACACGTCGTCAAAGAGCTCCTTGATTTGTGCAGGCGTCGATCTCGCGACCCAGCATCATGAACAGACCATGCTCCGCAACGCTTTTGATGAACCCGCGGACGGTATTGCCAATCTTGAGCTCGCTCAAGCTGGTGATCTCGCGGTAGAAGATCTGCTTGTCCTGCGAGGGGAAAAGGCGCGACATTCGGGTGGACAAGGTCAGCTGCCGCCTCTCCTTGTCAACTGAGAGTACCGTGGCCTTCAAAACTGAATCCACTGCGGGAACGGCTTGCTGTTCTCGTAGTAGTTGTCCGCGGCGTCAGTGGGGTGCAGGATGCCAGTAGATATACAAATCTATGGATGCGCACAAGTATAACATCAGCTGAATGTAGCCGGCCATTTCGGTGTTGGGGGTAGCAGTGACTGTTCATGGGCCAGCTCGATCACAGTCACACGCCCTCTGTCACTTACTGGCAGATAAGTTGGGGTGTCACACATCGATAATATTGTGCGATTGCAGCTGATGTCTGACTTCAAACCCGCATTTCGGGGTCTAAACATACACTCCAAATCCTTTCAAATAGTTTCTATGCCCACAAGGTGCTCTGAATTGATACGAAGGCGTCACCAGCACGGGCGCTAATATTGCCTTCTGTGTCTCAACGCGTCTCAACGTGTCTCAACGCGTCTCAACGTGTCTCAACGTGTCTCAACCTGTCCTTGGCTGGCATTTCTTGCTCTTTGGCTGCCTCTACGCACATCTAGATATACTTGGATGCCGGAGCTTGACATCTTATATGGTTTTGAGCACTTGACTCAGAGGCTCAAAGACGGCTATGGTAAAAAGAGCCGGAACGTAATGTCCGGTGAGTTTCTACACTGCGAAGAGACATACAGAATCCTCTTAACGGATTGCAGGAGCCCTTCATATCTTTCCACGAGTCTTTGCCGTTGGAACGGACAAGAAAGACTACGTCACCTGCACAGTTGACGACTCCCCCCCCTTCGACTATACTGAAGGACTCGAACCGGTCCCGGCAGACTATCAGCCCAATCTGTACGACAAACAGAAGGCCAGTGGCAAGTCTTATTCACGATACCTCAAACCGCTGGAGTCTGGAGAGCTGCACGTCAAGGCGCGAGGAAAGGAAATTGTGTTCGCATGCGGCTATGTGAGTGGTAGTGTCATCATACCTCATTGGCCGATACTCACGTTCCGTGAATTGCAGCACGCGGTTCGCGTGCATTTCGGGCTCGAAGGGAACATGGTAATTCTTGGTATAAACGATTATAATCAGCTCATTTTACAGGACTGCCCTGGATCGAACAAAGACAAGACCAAGGCGGAGCAAATGAGGAGCTTTCTAGTGCCACCACCGCTACAAGTGCCGGATTCACGCTCGGCACACAGGAGACAAACTCTTGCGGTTTTTGCCTCTATTGTGTGTCAAGAGCACGCAATAGTATTCATCGACCACAACCGACTTCTTCGACTACACGTCATGAGCCTTGGACGCCATTGGACGTCTAGGGACCTGGACGTTGACTCCCAGGTAAGTGTGCCTCATCCATGAGCCCTCATCAAAGGAACTAAAGGTTGACAACATCAAGCTATGGGACAGGGTGTGGTCGTCAAATCATGGCCCGGATTGGATATACGAACGAGCAAAGGCTGAACAAGCTTTGGACAAGTGGCGTTTATCTGTATTGGCTGGCACCGGGCCTCAGGGAGGTACGTAACGGGCATACCTTTGGTATCAATACCGCTATGCTAACTGAACTAGCTGGACGTCCAAAGCGTGGCAAGGGCGGAAAGTCAAGACAGCAACAGCCCTCCCTCTTGGACGTGATATGCGCTTCACAAGAGGTTTTCAATGGCTACGGACAACACACCGCGCACGACCTGCTCCATTCACTAGCTCTATGGCCCACCTACCCTCCCTCCCTTCTGTGTGCTAATGATGCCTTATACGAGCAGTTCAAGACGGAGCTTCACCGTTACGCCATGCAATACGTCTCCTCGGTATATCGCTTACGCTGCCTCTCAACGCCCAATCAGCTATCGCCACTATACTACAATTACACAAGTGACGACAACTACCTCAACCATTATCTGCGCGTCTTCCGCAAGTGCGTTGTGCGCATGGATCGCGAGGAATACAACCGGTTCATAAGACTTGGATTACTTGATCCCTCGCACACGATAGGTGAGTGCAGAAGTTTACTGCTAGTGTCATTTACGTAGTCATGTAGCTGAGCCTTGTACTTCAGGAGAGCCATATGAATGTGATGAGCGCGACCTCATACAGGTCCTGTATACAGACGTACCGGTATATCAGTATATAGAGGCCAATAACCCTATATATACAGTGATCCGAGCGCAACGTCCGTCTGGATGGCGCTATAGTCAAGCCACTGGAGTGAGGTTATACTGCTCTTGACCAAGTCAGTCGCTTACTAATTCTTTAGGTTATAGCTAAGGATGCCAGGCATGCGGGCTTTACTACAACAGTTGGTCCGGCCTCGTTTCATGCCATGAAACAAAACCAACACGACTTCAAGCTACCCGGCAAACCTGGTCGTAAAGCTAAGGTGCGCTGCGTTACTATGGCAATACTGACTCCACTGAACCTCCGATAGATATATACGGGCAAGCCAGGTAGGCCTGCCCGTAGCACGCCAAAGGTTGCAGACCTTAGGCGTCGCAACATGAGGCAAAAGGCATTTTATGAAACCGCAGTTGCTAATGCAGCTAGAGAAGACGGGACTTCAGCCCCTCCTGCAAAACGCCGCAGAGTAAGCCGGTGTCCATCACTACCATCCAGCGAGAGAGTTACTCGCTCACGCTCGCACGGTGAGCATTCTTTTATTCACTCCACCTCTAAGTGCATCTAGTATCTTACTAGCACACCCCTCAGTCGCCGTCGCCTCCTCCTAGCTTAGAGCTGTCAAGTGCAAGCTATAATCTTGCTCACTATAAGCTGTTGCTGCGTACATACTATACGGGCTATACGCGTAGTAGCATAATCACATAGTTGTTATAATGAGGACCCCTCTTCTCCACTCAAGCACTACAGTTGTCTGACCGCTTACAAGCTTGTCTCCGAGCGCTAGTGAGTAGAGTGCTAGCACTAGTGAGTGCGAGTGCGAGTGCGGGCTGAGTGCTAGTGTGAGCGCTTTGAGTGCTAGTGCGAGTGCTATGAGTGAGAGCGCGAGTGCTATGAGTGAGAGTGCTAGTGCTCAAGTGCTCTTGAGCACAAGTATGAGCACTACGAGCGCGAGCATGAGTGCATCATTGAAAGCACAAGTAATCAAGGCTCGTCAAGTGAAGTCTGCGGAGGCGCCCATAGGCTGGTCACAAGCGATTTGTCACACCTCGAAAATATTGTGCGAGTTTAACATGCTTTCTTCAAATTTCTGGTGCAGGACATACATATATATATATAGGATGTTCTCAAATTAGTTTTTGAGAGGCAAACGCAACTTTGAGCCTATACTACCCCCAATAACCGGACAGTGGACAGTAACAAAACAAGTGACGTGACTGTGATGTTCGTTTAGGCGCCAATTAGTTACGAGGCTAGAGCATGCCTAAGCACCAAAGCCGGTACCGTACCGCACGCGAGGGACGGCGGGAGATGGCGTTGGTTCGTCGGTGAGAAAGAGAGCTTATTGTAAGTAGTAAGTAAGCAAATACTAGCGTCTAGGTAAAGAAGAGCATCCTCCGGTGAGTGCGCTGGGGCGCTACGACCATGTGTAGGACACCCTGGTTGCTATTGTTGACCCGGAACGCTACACTAAGACCTAAGACAACTAAGCTACAGAGAGGGAAGGTGGGAGTCTAAAACACAAGCTCTGGCAGCGACAAGCAGAAAAGCACACAGGTGCAATTCTCTTCAGCCTCCTACGTCGGGATTGGCGCTGACAAATGCGTTTGCGCGCAGTTCGCTGCTGCCGAGCGCGGCGCAATACGAATTGGCCCTCCAATTAGACTTGTGTAAACGTCCTTTGAACTTGACTTATTAGCACCACTATAAGATAGTTACTTAACCTACTTGACTTTGATCATTATACTAGTACAATTCAACATACGGGATTTAGCCTAAACCTTGCCATGCTACGTGCATACGTACATACAAAATGGTCGATAAGGGAAGATACGAGGGAGCGCAGGACTAGATGTATAGCATAAAGCGAAGCTGTTGCTGGGCACTGCTAAACACTGTTGTAGCCATAGGCACTGAGTAGTACAGCATGTATGTACGAGTCGAACGGCGTGGTCACCTTGGGATCATCTGGAATATTATCGAGCAGCTTAGCCATGTCTGAACTGAGTGCAACTTACATGCTGGTAAAGCACGTATGGAAAGACATGTGCTGTGAGCTTGTCAGTACAGATTGCGTACAATCCAAACTACTAATCATACCAGGTTCTCGGGTGTCTTCTCGTTCTTGCTAGGTATTTCTGTCACGAAGCTGATCTGAGATAAAGCACAAAGGTCAGCCTGCGTAGCTAGCATATAGCATAGATTCACACCTCTATGCCTCCTTCCCCATTGCTTCCGGTGTCTCTCGGTAGATAGTCGGAGTCACTGATGGCACGGACGAACAGCAGTGCCCTCAGCGCCTCAGCCCCCTGGGCCTGGGAGTCGTGAGCTGGGAAGATAAACTCGGGGTCTTCAGGGTGCCCTACACCAGAAAGATAGCGCGTGAAAGCTAGCATCCATCGAGCAGCTAGCGTTTCATAGTTCAAGGTAGGGTCATACTTGGGCTCTTCCCCGGTGACCCGTACTTCCTTGCGCAATAGAGGCATAACTTGTGCGTAGCTGACAACCCTACGATTTGCGCACAGGCCTGCAACGAAGCGGGTGATTGAAATGTCCTCAAATGTCTAGAGGGGTAGTCAGTCATAGCATGCCATATTCAATCCAGTAAAAATACCTGGAGTAGTGTCCATCTGATGCTCCCCAGCGTACCGCTACCGTCCATCGCCTGCTGCCGTAGATCATGCTGATTCAGGCCCTCCCGTAGAGCATGGAAAATCTTGCTCTGTGAGTCCCCCTGCAGTTCTCGTATATCCGCCTGGAATAGCAGGCCTGCAGCAAGTTTCTTTCTCATATGTTCTGCTTCGTCCTCAGGCAGAGCTCTGATATGTGCAATCTAGCAATAAGCAACATTAGCTCGACTGCGCACATACCACACTACGAGCCCTACTAACCTGCGTGTAAGGCACAAACTCTATGACGAGGTTCATAGGGTCCCGGCCTAACTTGACCTTATAAATTGTCTCGCCGGTGTCAGAACCATCGAGGGGAATCCTGGGAGGCGGCCAGGTAGATAGCCTTGAAGCGAGGGTGGGAGTGATGGCATACAGGAACAAGCCTTCGGTGGCAGTGTCTATATCCCCGAGTAGTAGAGCTACTAGCATCGGAGAGATAGGTAGAATGTCTTGACCCCAAAGCAGAGCTATGCGTAACATGATGCCGCACGCACGGAAGGCAAGCTTGTCCTTATCAGTGACGTTTATACCAGGGATCACCGGTGTGTAGAACAAATCGTCGAGGGTCTTCATCCAGTGAGAACTGTCCTCCAGCATGATGCTCAAGGCCCGTGTGAACACTGCACGTACAGGTCCGGGTCCTCTAGCCTCCCCTCTAACAGAGATAAGCGAACGGCAGTCAGCATAGGCAGGCGATCAGAATTGTTTCAAAGAGCTTACATGGCAAACGATGGTTGGAACTTGAGTATCATCTCATCTGTAACGTTGAGCACCTCGCAGTCGTTGTCTACAATGTCCGCTGGGCGACCAGACGCCAGAGCATATACCGCTTGTATTAGGCCCATTGCTGCAACTTCTACGTCTGGTGCTTTGATCAAAACACCCGATTCTAGCTGATTGAAGTATTCGTCAGGCAAGAAGAGTTGTATGATTGAGTGCCATTCTTTAACGACGGGAATGGATTCTTGCATGTATGCGAGGGCCTCGCCCAGTGTGTACGGAGGTGTTGGCTCGTCATCGTCATCTTCTTGTGCCGGCTGCTGAGTTATAGCAACCGAAGGTCCAGCTATGGGACTGTCGATGCGAGGCAGGGCATTGCTGAGTGATACATCAACGGGCAGGACCTGAGATTGTGGGACAGCCGCCGTGGGCATGGGAAGAGCCGGGCGGGCAAAGATCAAGGGCGAGGAGGAAGAACGAGTAGAGGCTGGCATGGGTGTAGAAGGGCGTGTACTAGGCAAAGATGCTGCAGCCTGAGCACCCTGGGCAGCAGTAGCCTCGGAGCTGCCAGAAGCCGCGCCCTGCATTGGAGCTTGTCCAACTTGACTCGGAGCGGTAACACGGTGCTCCTCTGCAGGGGCAGGCAAAGCCAGTGCCTCAGAGGAGACGGAGACGTTCGTGTTTGCGTAGTGAGTACCCGCGCCAGTGTTGTTGAGCTCGTACGGCATGGGATAGCTATATGATCCTCCCATCATCTCCATGAGGGTGGTGGGAGCCTCCTCCTGCTCGTGCAGATAGTTGCTGTATGGTAGCAAGCTGCTTGGACCAGCCTCAGCAGGACCGCCGCTGACACCACCACCGATGCTGCCACCACCGCTAGCCTAATGGACTAGATGTCAGACACAGCAGCATACTAAAAACAGGTGTCAACGACTACCTGGTCCTCAGTACTAGACGACATTTGCAATGCAGATGACTGCCGTTGCCTACTACCCGATGTAGGTGTAGGGGTAGTAGGCAGTCCACCATTGAACGTTTCGCACCCTAGAACGCAGGTGACCCTTGACACATGAGCGGCTGGCCACGCCCGCAGTCCCAAGCAAAGGTGCAATGGGCCAAGTGGCCTCTCGACAGAAATAGGCTGAGTTGAGATAGTTGGCATAGGACCTATTACAACCCGCTTCAACGGTGCTGCAGATAGCTTGTGAGCAGAAACTATAAAAACGCGCAAATAATTTTCTTACCAAGGAAAATCACTCGATGCCCTTCATATGGTGGTGCACAGACAGCGAGTTTTTTGGCTCTCTGGATAAGCTGCGACACCGTGATAGAGCCAGTATGCGAGTCTTTAATTGCCTTGATTACGGGCCCTCCGTAGCTCGACGACCTAGCTTGTGGGTGTACAGCCAAAAACTGCCAAGCATTGCTGAACGTCGATGCTTCTTCATCAGTAGAACCAGGCAACGTAGACAAGGGAACCCCTTCAACATTGCGTAGCTCGAGCCCGTGGGTGTCCATATGACTCTCTAGTGGCCGCTGCAGGTGTAATACCATTTTGTCGTCAGGACGTGCCAATATGGTCAGATTGAACGCTAGGCCTAGGTCACGGAAACGCTGAACAAATGGGCCCATCTCGCCGGTCGTGAGCGGAGTGCGTAGATAATACTCCTTATTGAAGAGCCTTCCTGTGTGTGTGTTAGATACGATTGCCCACTGTATAGCGAAGCAGTCAGTAATAGCGCTGGGGCAGGGGGCGGTGTGGTGTGTAGCGTTCAGCTATAAACACTCACGTCTTCAGTATGTATGATGACAATGCAATTCCACGTAGTGAGGTTATTGTGCCCAGGTGGGCGGCGACCAGTTGAAGCTGAAGCTGGTGTTCGCAGACTGGGTACAGGGTCCAACACCCGAGGAGCAAAGGATGTGCTCGCAGTGTGGCTCCTTGTGTTTGTATTACTACGTGCCGGTCCCGACGCAGGAGCCCTGCTGGAGCTAGATGAGAAGTGTCCAGGCAGCGGAGCATACTCGTGGTTTTCGCCGAACGGCGGGTGAGCTACACCGCCAATACGAGAGATGCCATTGTTGCGAACAGGAGGGTGGAGCAGCTGCAGTGGTTGGGAAGCAGAGGGGGAGGCCTCGTTGCTAGTGTTGTGCCACTCGTTGATGACTGGGCGATGCACCACCATGTGAGGTGTAGCTGATGCCCTCCCAGCCTGGGCTACGTGCTGCAGACACTCAGTGTTAGTTTATACTGCATACAGGGATATATAGCAATGCGCACCTCATTGGTCACGCCGCTCGTCATGATGTTGCTAGTCACAGTGCTAGTAGTGACGACCCCGCTACCGCTTGCAACATTGCCGCCGCCGCCAGTCACACCTTGTCTTGTTGCAGTGTCTTGGCTGAAAGCAGCAGCCCGTGCAGGTGCAGGCTGCAGTAGGTGTAGCCAATAGCCTTCTCCGCAAGTGGCACATCGGGCACGGGTGTCGGTGGCTGCCCCCGTTACAACCTATTGGTCCGGAGACGAATCAGCAAGTAATACCAAATCATAGAACATAGAACGCACCGGAACGAATGGATCCAGCCCATTTCTTGGACAAAAGCGGGATGGCAGGGGTGGCTCAGGCGGAGGGAAGCCATGATCTTGGGCGCTATGGTCACACGCACACACCGGCCTCATACCGGAGGATTCATGACTATTAGGCTGGTTATCTCTCTAGATGAACTGAAATTAGCGGCTAGCATCATAGTTAGTAACGTAAGGAACGAACCTCGTAGTATGGAGTGTAGGCTTGGCATCTGCATACACGGCAAGGCTTGTCTACGTGAACTTCTAGTATTTGCTGAGCTGACATAATGGATTATGGATGCGCTCTCAAAGTGAGAGCTCAAGAGCGAAGATCAATGGCCTGTCCGCTGCGGGACAAGGAACGAAAAGAGAAAGAGCAGCAAGGAGATTACCTTTCAGGCAGCCTTTTGTCTCGAGTGAAGTCTCAGGGTCATGGGCGGACCCGACCCTGACACCTCCGAGATGCTACCCTTGCAAAGACTGGTGTTGCGGGCTCAGCAGGGTGTACAGTGTGCTGGTAGAGTTCATTCTAACTGTAGCATAACAGAGATTGTACAAAGGCTGTCGAGACGTAAGTCATTTGCTACTGCTATGAGTATGCGGGTTGCCAGTGTGGGCACTTACAGTGAGTGAGTAAGGACGGGCTCCTGTCTAGGCAGTCTTAGTACATATCACAGCTCCGATACATCATCCCGACTATTTTGTGCGAACGCGCTGAGTACGAGCATGGGTTCAAGCACGTAGTACGAACGATAGCCCAGTCCGAGTGCCCAGTCCGAGTGCCCAGTCCGAGTGCTGAGTACTGAGTGCGAGCGCCGAGTAGGACTAAGCGCTGAGTGCGAGCGCCTAGTCCCTGTATGATTTGTCTGCTCAGTCCTTTTTGTCCGCGGGATCCCCTCATAAAATCAGGCCCAGAAAGCTTGCCATTGTAAGTGACTCGATTGATGGACTTGGTATTTGGTATATATGCGCACGCTCATTCTGAATCTTCTCACAGGAAGAACTCCCTCCGCAAGACTCTGTACTCAGCAGTGGTCGCCAGGCTGTCAGTCACAATAGCCCAAGTCCGCTAGAGCCAGTATGCCTGCGCACTCATTGTGCACGCTGCCCGATGAGCTCTTGAGCTCCATTGGGCAAGAAACGGCTACGGAGGCCCTTCCTTCGCTCCTCCTCACGAGCAAAAGCATCAACGATGTACTCACCCCGCTCCTCTACGCATCCATCGCCCTCTACGACTACGAGACCGCACAGATGTGCACCAATACCCTGGCGACCGACCCGCAGGAGCATTACGCCAAGCGTGACCTAGCTGCGTACGTGCGCTCTTTCGCAGTGCAATTTAACTACTACGGTCTAGATAAGGAGCTGAGAGCCCGCTTCGCGCGGTCCCTCGCGGATGCTTTAAGCCGCATGTGCGGCTTGCAGCAGATCGTGTTTGAATCCGTCTACTTCGGCACCCCCAAGGTCTTCATGGCGCTCGTGCGCGGCGCCTCGCGCACCCTCCGCTCGCTCTCCTTCAAGACCGATCGACCGGACTGGTGGCCGGACGGGAGCGACGCGAACGCATTCGACGGCTTCCGCCCCGCATTTCCTGCGCTTACCGCCGTCAAGCTTACGCTCACCGACGGCCTCCCGCGAGCGTGGTACGCGTTCTTCCGCGACGTGCTCGCCTCGCGCGGGGCTCACCTCCGCACGCTCGAGATCGGAGACGAGAACGCGCCAAGTGTGGGGCCCTTGTTCCCTGGGCCTGACGCATGGTCTGCACTGGAGGAGCTTGTGCTTACTATCGGCACCACCCCGGATGCGCTCGCTGGTTTCCCGCCCGGGCTGAACGTTCGCAAACTCACACTCGGAACGACGTTAGGAATACCAGAGTCACCGCCGGATGAGGACATTATTGTGCTGGACCCCATTCCGGCGTATCTGTTCCCGAACTTGGAATATTTGGTGTGCGCGTATCAGCTCCTCCCTGCGTTCCTTCCTGCAGATGCACCGAGACAACGTCCCCTCCGGACGGTGCGCCTCAACAAAGCATACTACGACCCCAACGGGGACGCGGCCGACTCGTTCACACACTCGAGAAGGGCGCCAGAATGGTCAAACGTGCGGAAAGTACTGGGCTGCCTCTCGCGCTCTGCGGGACCGGTGGTGGACCTCGCGTTCTACATCGACTGGTTTGACGCGAAGACGTTCCCTGGGGAGCTGGTTGAATACATCCACTCTGTCGAGCGACTAGTGATCGTGTTGCAGCAAGAACCAGGAAATGTGAGTGTTGTCTGCTAGATATGCTGGCTAGTGGGCAGTACTCACGCGGACGTAAATGCATTACAGGCAGCTCACATATCAAACTATGGGAAGCTATTCGTCGCGCACACGCCGAGGCTGCAAGCGTTTTTCTTGTCTGACGCACCAATCAAGGCTTTGATGGGTAGCGAATGCTCCTTCCTCTTCACACTCGTGTGGGACCGCCAGAAGTCCTGGCTCCAAGAGTGGGAGAACCACACGACTGCGCTCAAGGAGGTTGCGTTCTCCACGGAATGCTCGTGGAAGAAGACCGATGGTAGTTGGATCTCACAAGTGTATAAGAGGGATGATGAAAGTGACGAGGGAAATGAGGAGAGCAACGACAACGCAGGCGACGAAGATAGCTGTGGTGATGAAGATAGCGTGGAAGATGACGGAGACGAAGGCACACACGAAGACGTAGACTATGAGGACGGCGAAAATGCCTCCGGGCAGGATGAGAACGACTCAAAGGGCATCGATGAAAACTCGGATAGCAGTTGACTAGGTGGTGTTGAGACTGAAGGCGATACAACGGACGACGATACTGATCATGATATGGCGACTTAGGACAGAATCGACGGGACTAGGCTACTTCTTTGGCATCTGCCGCCACCGCATGGACGGGGCGGTTCGTAGGGATAATCAGACGGAGGATTACACCGTCTTGTTGTTCGATGTTGGTGGTCGAACGACTGCGTCTGACTTTGGGGGGACGCGATATATTCCAACTTGCTAAGTTTGTGAGCCCGCCTTTGATTGAGAGCAATATTAATAGTTCCTTCTGAATCATAGGCTCGAACTCTGTGAGAGTGAAGTTGAGTGGACGAAGGTTCTCGTGGGAACATCGGAGTGTAACCCGGAGATAGCCTACTGCAACCATTCTCGAAGCCAGCGTCAGGCCTCAATCAATGTCACTACCACTTCAACATCTTCATTGAGGTTTGGATAGAACCCAGAACTCTCTCTATCACGGTCTGTCCGACAGCATCATACCCTACTCCAAGCTGCTGACGAACTTCACACATACACAGAGGGATGTGCGTACCTTTGCTGGACATGCCACTACCTAACGAGCTTTTGGACGCCATCGGCCATGTAACTGCTCAGAGGGCCCTTCCTGCATTCCTTCTCACGTGCAAACGCGTCAACAACGCGCTCACTCCACTACTCTATGCCTCAATCACTCTCGATGAGTACACGATTGCTCAGAGATGCACCGATACCCTTGCGGCCGATCCGACAGAACACCATGCTGGACGAGACCTGGCAGCGTATGTTCGTTCGTTCGCTGTCACCTTCGGCAAATACGGGATGGAGTGGGACCCAGCAAGGTTCCGCTTCGCCCGCTCGCTTGAGGGCTCGCTTATCCGCATGTCTGGCCTGCAGCACCTCGACCTTCAGTCGACCTGCTTCACAACCCCGAAGATATGCATCGCGTTCGCGCGTGGAGCCGCACGGACTCTGCGCTCGCTCTCGTTTGTTCCTGAAGAGAAGGATGAGTGGATGGACGACAGCAAAGTGAACACACTCGATGGGTTCCGGCCAGAGTTCGCAGAGCTCACGTCGGTCTCCCTCGGCCCTTACATCCGTGATTCCAGGCCATGGCATGCGTTCTTCCAGCATGTACTAACCTCGCGCGGCGCGCACTTGCGGAAACTCTCCATCTGCGGCTACAATGACTTCGGTATAGAAGCCCTGTTCGCCTGTCCGGGGGCCTGGTCAGCGCTGGAGGAGCTTGAGATCGAGCTCTTAAGGGACTATATACCCGCAGCTTTCGCCAATTTCCCACCGGGACTGAATCTGCGCAAGCTAACCATGATCTACCCATTTTCTGTGGGCGGTCCTGAGGATGCATTGGAGCTATCTGGAAGCATCCCTGCCTACGTCTTTCCAAACCTCGAGCACTTGTCATGCACGTATCACCTTCTGCCTGCCTTCCTACCCGTAGGCGCCTCGACACACCGCCGCCCCATCCGAACAGTTTGCCTTAATCAGATATATCATAACTCTGATTGGGTAGTGGGAGACGCGTTCACACGAGTAAAGGCACCGGACTGGACGAAAATGCAGGAGGTGCTCGGATGCCTCTCGCGGTCTGCAGGGCCGGTGGTGGACCTCACTCTCTACGTTGACGGGTTCGATGCGGAGAGCTTTCCTGGGGAGCTTGCCCATCACATTCAGTCTGTCGAGCGACTGGTGATTGTCTCGCAACAAGAACCAAGAAATGTGAGCGTTGAAGGCCCAGATACACCCAGGTTACGTGATACTCACCTATTCTGGGACGCTATACAGGCGGCTTGTATATCTAACTATGAGGAGTTGCTCTTCATGCACACGCCGAGGTTGCACGCATTTTTCCTGGCGGAGGCACGAATCAGGACTTGGATGAGTGGAGAGCGCGCGCTTTTCTTTTTGTTCTCCTCGTCCGTTCGGGATCACCAGAAGATTTGGCTTGAACAGTGGGAGAACAACATAGGCGCGCTCACGAAGGCTGCGTTCGCTACGGACTGCTCATGGAAGAGGACTGATGGGGGCTGGGTCATGCAGAGACGCAAATAGGAGAAAGACACCAGCGAGAACAACGACCTGCGGGTAAGGTGCTGTAGTTGGGTATCCGCTATGACTGCACTGGCTTAAAATACTGCGACCATTGTGTCTACTATGATGCGAAGATCATGTGCGACTCAAATAAACAAATATTAATGTATCCATCGAACGTACATAGTTTCAGGAATTGCAGAGGTCACTCCAGCACTCATACCGGAATACTCTCTACTAAAGTGTTCGACAAGAAGATATATAGAGCGCGGGATCAAACCGAACGATGAAACGTACGTATACATCTCAAAGCGACATACAAGGTGCACAGTGGTCACACTTGGACTAGAACAGGACTAGCTTTCGTAACGTATGGTTCAAATGCAGGGGTTTGGTCGACGACGGCGATATCAAGCGCATACACGGTTGGAGGTATGCTCGAGTTTCCACGAAGCTGTGATGTCGCAGATTGATGAGAGGGTCGGATCGCTAGTTGCAAGCAGCGTGCGTCCCCTTCATAGAAATCTGGAAAGATACATATCGCCCTACCCATCGCCTGCCCGACCTGGATATGGGTCGGGACATTGATCGAGGACTGCCCAAGGCATACGCGGACCACCGTAGTTTCCCAGGTGGCGTGATCGTCCGAAGTCGCGGACCGCTGCTGCTCGAACTTGATCTCGACGTCGGCAAGGTACCTGGGCTCCTCGGTCATACCATACGGGTCAAACCCTTCCTCATGCCACTTGGACGTAGGGCACAGGCCTACGGAGACGGAGAATCTGAGAGGGCGCGAACGGTCCCGGAAGGTTATCCCCCGGATCGGTGTCTCGACGCTGAGGGGCAGTTCTAGTCCGAGCGGAGGGGCCGCGTCCGATGGGTATCCGTCCAGCTCGAAGCCCGCATGTAATCGAAGACGGTCGACGCTCCACTGAGAAACCATGACCGTAAGCGCTTGCAACGGTGCCGGTGGCTTGAAGAGCGGCGGGCTGCTGAAGTCAGGCTGCGCGACGATGTTGATGTCCATGATCTCGCAGCCGCCGGGTCCTGTGAGCCCGTGGTCTTTGAACACGACGGGATCAACCAGCAAGATACTGTAGAAGCGGCGCACACCACCCCATTCCGTCATCACCGTATCGTCGAACCAGAGATGCTGAGGATCTTCGCCATGTAAAACCAAGGCGACCAGTAGATGCTTCTTCGCAACGCACGCCAGGAAGGCGAGCAACACGGTGCGTCCATTCGAAAGCTTCAGCTTCAACACAGGTAAACGGGCCCGAACGCCGGCGCTCGTGACAGCCAAGTCTGAACGTTCGGATGTATATAGGATCGGCCTGCGGCTTGTGCTACCAGTGGGGCCATCGCCGCGCCGTGGGCCTTCGACTAGTCGGAGCCTGTCAGAGAGGTGGCTACAATCGCGGTATGCGAAAGGAGATGTGGCAAATATCTCGCTGCGGCCTTCAATAGGGCAAGTGGATTGCGAGCCTGTCAGGCTTGAACATCGTCCGTCAGGCGCATGGTAGGTGAGCGTCTCCGGGCTCGGACAGATGTCGTGCAGCTGCTTCCTCCAAACCATCGAGGACCCCCAGGCGAGGATGGTGTCGTCTGGTATACGCCTGATGATCTCCTCTTGAAGCCGTCGAAAGGCATGCCGCCCTTCCCCATAGATCGTTGTCATGTGCAGTCCAAAGATGCCAAGGAGAGCATATGCCTCGTCCTCAACGCGCGTCGTGACCCGTTCGGCGGCCCAGGACATACGGCGGGCGACGCTCACGTCGCAGAGCGGTACCAAGTGTAGGAGGACCGCGTAGTCGACACTGGTCGTCGCCTCAATGACGTCCGCGAGGTCATACTTAGAGCCAACGATGGACCAGTTCCGAGAGAAGAAGAGGACTTCACTGGGGGCGATAAGCTCTTGGAGGGTCCATCCACGAGTGAACCAGCGGCTCCGTCGGAACAACGAGTTATCGCCTCGGGGGTTGTCGTCAGCAGCGTCCTCCACATCCGCAAGGTACGCGAGGCAGATGTCCGACTGAGTATACCACTGGAACATGGAGTTGATCGCCTCCGTGAGCTCGGCACTGCTCGTCTTGTCAATGCAGCACGAATCCATCCAGACAAGTCGGTATCCGAGCGAATGTGCGATTGAGCAGCACTTCCTGATCTTGAGCGATATCCGCTCGTCGTTCCAAGCTGAGCAAACTTGGGAATCCTGCTCTGAGGTCGTATATGCGAGAGGGTGAGCGACGATGTCTCGTAGTTCCTGGACAAGGTAGAAGGCCATCGCGGCTAGTGTCAATGTCGTGTCCAGACACGTGAACAATGCACCAGAGCACCGACCTGAAAACTCTGTTCGCCTCCCGCATCCCATACGTGCGATAGGATGGCATAAGTACTCTTTCCCTGTTCATCTTTGGGAGGAACATGATGGAAACAAAGTTCAAGAGTGAGTGTGTCGAGGAGCCACATCAGTTCGCAGATCGCGGGGTAGCAACAACGACTTTGTATAGGTCTAGAGGACAGCGATGGAGTATTTCTTCGAATTCACGGAATCAACACTTCTCCGGCGTATAGCTGTCACCGTATAGGTACAAGCGCAGAGAATGATCCCGGGCCTGATACTATCATTCAGGGAGTTCTGCAACGCCGGACAGCCTGCCTCGATTTGTTCACGCAGTTCCTCGCCGGACTTTCTAATATTTTCAGGCATAATTAAGGGCACTACAAGCTTCGTATTGGTGAGTTTTTGTGGTCTCTGGGTCGATATTGCGGGTCGTATGCGGGTGCCGAGTTTTCAGCCACCCATTTCCGTACTTCTGCAAAGCGTTGCAAAGGGGTTGCAAAACCCTCCTCGACTGTTCCTCTCCCGCATTTCGGTGTATCGGGCGATTGATACACACATTTCAATGCCTTCCTTAGGCCCTCAGTAGAATTTCATGGGCTGATCACTGCGTCTCTTCGAGGGGTCTGAGAGATTGGTTAGGCGCCTATGGTTTGCAAGGGTGTATGTCGCATCTTCGATCTCTCAAGACACTGATCCTCAACATATCACCGTCAAACTTGAGACATGTCGTCTCAATAGTGTCAGAGATGTATGTGTGGAATATGAAGGGGAGAGGAGCAGCCGCGAGCGAGCACTCGGAGTTCTGCAAAATGACCGTTACTTGCAGAAACCCCCGAGTGATAGTATTCCTGGATTCATAATCTTAGCCAGGCTGTATGGGACTATTAGAGGCCGTCATCATGAAGCGAGTCGAGGAGGAGTGCCCACCAGAGGCCGGAGGCCCGGAGATGGCGGTCGTCTCATGAGTCTAGAGCGCGATCGTTAGGCGCATAAGTATTCAGATACTAAGTAGAAGTGCACCGTTTGTACAAACATCAAGAATTACGTAATTATTATCATACCAAGTCAGTAATCTCGGAGTCTTTATGACTTGTATTCATACGGCCGATTCATGAGAAGTTCAGACTTGACTTTCTACTGACCAAGGTTCTAGGATGCCTGCACCGAACAATACGCTGGCCACACTCCCTACAGAGCTTTTGAACATCATCGGCGAGGATGTCTCCAAGGCTGATCTCGCCTCACTTCTCCTCACAAACAGTAGCATCAATTCCGCGCTTACACCACTTCTCTATGCATCCATCACTATCAAAAACTATGTACCCGGCCTAAAATGCGCTGACATTCTCGCCGCCGATCCGACGGAGCACCATGCCCACCGCGACTTAGCGGCATATGTGCGCTCGTTCACTGTGGATTTGCAGACATACAGGATGGCGGAGAAGCGGAAGGCCCGTTTTGCGCGTTCACTCGAGGGCGCGCTCAGCCGCATGTCCGGCCTGCAGTCCTTTACCCTCCACTCGGCCTTCCTTGGCACCCCAAACATCTGGATGGCGTTCACGCGCGGAGCCGCGCGGACACTACGATCGCTCTGTTTCACGCCCGAAGACGAGAGTGTGTGGCCGGACGAAAGCGACGCACATTTATTCGACGGTGTCTTTCGGCCAGACTTCCTGGAACTCACGTCGATCGTTCTCTTCCTTGACCAAGACCTCTTACCGGCGTGGTATGTGTTCTTCCGACATGTGCTTGCCTCGCGCGGCGCGCAACTGCGCACACTCTCAATCTACGATTACCATACTCCGAGTATAGGGTATCTATTCCCCGACCCAGGGGCGTGGTCTGCGCTAGAGGAACTCGAACTCATGATACAGAACACCCCCATGGCCTTCGCAGATTTCCCACCCGGACCGAACGTCCGCAAGCTCACGCTTGATACATCGTTCTATATGGGGGAGGATTCTCTAACGATGCTGAAGCTACCGAGCAACATCCCCGCGCATGTCTTCCCAAACCTCGAGTACCTAGCTTGCCCATATCTGCTCCTTCCCGTATTCCTTCCCGCAGGTACATCCTCTCAGCGTCCTATCCGGACGGTTCGCCTCAACAATGCCTATTACGATCCGCATGGGCAAGCAGTCGACTCATTCACCGAGGGGGAGGATCCGCCGTGGTCGAATGTGCGGAACGTGTTGAGCTCGCTCCCACGCTCTACGGGGCCAGTGGTGGATCTCGCCTTCTACGTCGACTGGTTCGATGCAGAGACGTTCCCTGGCGAGCTAGCGGAATACGTCCGGACGGTAGAGCGACTGGTAGTCGTCGTGCGGAAAGAACCAGGAAATGTGAGTGCTGTATATCAGGAATCGCAGCTGGTGTTCGTCACGCGGTGTAGAGATAGCGGAAGATGCTGATCTATACCATGATACTTCGCAGGGACTTAGTCTGCAAGACTTCGGAAAGAAGCTCTTCGCACATACACCAAAACTACAAGCGTTCTTCCTCTCGGACGCGCCATTGAAGGCCGCAGATAGTGAAGGCGCTTTCTTCACGTTCATATGGGATCAGCAAAAGCCCTGGCTCCGAGAGTGGGACAAGTATACAAGTGTGCTCAAGGAGGTTGCCTTCACTACGGAACACTCGTGGAAGAAGACGGATGATGGATGGGTCAAAGAGAGGTATGCAAAGGCGGAAAGCAGTGACGAAGAGGACGAGTACGATGAGAGCGATGGGGAGCTCTAGGAAGATGATGGAAAGGAGGGCGAAGATGGTGGAGGTGATAAGGAGGGCGAAGAGAGCGAATGTAACAAGAGTGATGAGGATAACAACTAGAATGGAAATATGGGTCGATGTGAAGGCAATACAAGCATAGGCAACGGGAGTAACTAGAAGACAGCGATACCAACAGAAGGGAGAGTAGCTGTGATAGGAACACATGTAAGACGGAATGACAAGGCCTTATCGGGAGCGACGGTGGTGGTGCTGATGTTGCGGCGCGGACGTCGCTGCCATGGTGGTCTCGGCAGTAGAGCTGTGGCCAAATAGCACTGAAAGGTTCTTGAAGACTATCACCATCCCAGCCACCGTCTAAAAGGTTGATTCGTCGCTAGTAGAACCGACGTAAAGTACCCCTCTCTGCCGGCACTTAGCCATCGCGTTGCGAATGAGCCGGGTGCACTCTACCCAGCGGACTTGGCCGTGGAGAATCATATGGACCATCTCCAACGAGGGAAAATGCGCAAGCAGGGCCTCGTCTAGCTCCCGAAGATTCAGCCATTCTGCGTCGAGAATACGGGCTTCATCCGGCGACCGCAGCTCGAGGGTGGCGATACGTAGGGTGCTTGGGAGTTGAGCGAAAAGCGCGATGCATACAGTGGTGTATGGCACCTGAGGCGGCTGCTTAGCGCTGTGAGTCCCAGGCCACGGAAAAGTCATAGTGATATGTATGGATTCCAGATTACGGCACTTGTCGAGGTGTAGGATGCGCCAATAGTCTAGTAGCAAACATATCTTAGCTTGACGGACCATGTAGCCCCATGAGGCGAGATACGAAGCATTGGGGAAGATTCGTCCTGGTGCTTACCTGGGCGACTTTCGGCAAGGACGGCAGTATTCGCCCTGATTGAGAAAGGGAGTTCGAGATGCCGTAGAGCTTCTCCTCCAACGTGTTCGATAAGAGCTCCGAGCGCACGCAGGGCGTCGGGGGCGTGGCCATGGACAGTTGGATGAATTCGGAGGGAGCGCAAACACTGCGGAGCGAGGATATGACGGAACGCATCGTAGAGTCGCATCTCAAGCTCCCAGGCGTCGCGATGGCGTGGCCAATCATCGCAGGATAGGCTCTTGACCTCCAGCGAGCTAACGTCCAATTTGGTGGTAGGCTGGTGGCTCGCGCTCGACTCGGAAGAAGGCTGGGTGTCGAACTGCACAAGTGCCAGTGCGTCGCAATTGGCCACGAAGAGCGATCGCAGAGTGACTGCATTTGCTGGACAGGCGAGTAGAATGCGAAAAAGGGTCCGCAGAGGAAGTGGCAGATCCCTACGAACACCAGAACCACAACCGTCGATTATGAGCTCCTTCAATCCACGTGGCGTGATGGAAGGGAGCGAAGTCGAATCGACCTCCTGAGCTTCCGCTAGCCACACTCCCCGGAGAACCAGGGCCTGCAGCCGAGGCAGCTTTGCCGCAAGTTTCGAAAGTTTGGCAGGAGTCAAAGTGGGGCGAATCGTTGTGTGAAGAAGACCGGAAAAGTGCTTGGGAAGGTATCCGAGGACAAGCCTGCGGACGTAGTTGGCGAGGTTGGGATGCTCCGCCAGGAAGTCGCTGAAGTCGTCATAGTCGAAGGTCCGCTCAACCTTCAAAGAGAAGAAAAGGTGAGGCAATGACATATCGCGCCAATGCCGGGATGCGAGGGAACATGCGAGTATCGTCGGTTTATCGTCAGACGCATGCTTAAAGATGAGGTCAAGGACCTCTAAGGGCAGTTTGTCGAGTATGACTATCTTCAAGTTGACTGGAGGGCTTTCATCGCGCTCCCGGACGCGCCGTCTGACGGCCAGCATGACCGTTTGGTTCGAGTTGTACACCTGCGAGGATACCACGGCGAGGAGTCTGAAGACGATTGAGAGACTGCTTACCGCTTTATCGACTCGGTCTCAATATTGATGTCGTCGCGAGCGTGTTGATGATCAGTGATGGCTGGGTTCTTCAAGGGCACTAGTCCGTCTGATTCGGCCCGAAAGGCGTGGGACTATCGCACTTCTTGCAGCTCACCAGTGACCGCGATCAAGCCCAGCAGTCCTTGTAGCTCACGAACAGCATGTCCATGCATGCAAAGATGACTATAGATACCGGTGTTGTGTTGGCGTTACGATACGCTATACGACAGACACTCTGGCAGGGTTCGTAATATCAGTATGTGACATCGCTATCGAGCCCTCCGAGAACTTGGGAGGGGAGTCCCCAGCGTCCGTGAGATACACAAGGCAGATTTCCAACTGGATTTGCCATCGGAATATGGAGGTGATCGCTGTACCCAATCTTGAGGCGCATTCCTCATCGAGCCGCCCTGAGAGCCAGATCCATCACAAGTAGTCAATGACATCGAGAGGACCGACTTCGAGAATCCCGCGCTGTCTGCACTTGACCATCACATCGAGAACCCGCTCGGTGCACTCTACCCAACCCCCGCAAGCGCAGAGCACGATCTTGACCTTCTCCAACGAAGGGAAATGCGTTAGCACCGCCTCGTCCAACTCCCCCAGATTTAGCCACACCCCGTCGTTCACGCGGGCCTTGTCCATGTACCACAGCGCGAGCGCGAACGTGCGTAAGGTGCGCGGCAGGGTCGCCATGAGCGCGATGCAGGCTGTGGTGAGCGGCACCTGAGGTGGATGCAGTGCCCTGAGAGATACGGGCGCAGGGAGAATGATAGTAACTTTGACGAACTCGAGATTGGGGCACTTGTCGAGCCGAAGCACGCGCCAATGGTCTGGTGACGCACGGATGTCAGATTGAGCAACTGGGTGATTGCATAGAGCGAGGGAGATGTGATGCATGCGCTCACCTGGACGACTTTCCGGTGGGCCGACTTCCTGTCCGATCGAGAAGGGAAGCTCGAGGTACCGCAACGCGTCTCTCCCGGCATGATTGAAGAAGTCACCGAGGATACGTAGAGCGCCAGAGTCTGGGCGGTGGATTGATGCGTGAGCTCGGAGAGAACGCAAACAGCGTGGGGCAAGGGTTTGACGGAACGCGTCGTAGAGTTGCGCTTCGCTGTCTGGCCAAGTCGGGGAGAATGCCTGCTTGATCACAAGCGACTCAACCTCTAACTTGACAATAGACTCAGCAGTTGCGCCAGAATGCTGCGTGTTCGGGACGAAAGGAACTTCGTAGTCGAGAGTGAGGAACAGCAGCGAGATCGTGTTTGCAGGGTAGGCGGTGAGGATGCTGAAGAGCACCTGGAGAGGAACTGGTAGATCTCTGCGGACGATACAGTCGTCAATTGTGAGCTCCTTCAATCTCCGGGGCACGATGGTGGGGTGCGCGTCCGAATCGTCCCCAGCATCCAACCGCACACTCCGGAGAACGAGTGCTTGCAACCGAGGGAGCTTCGTCGTGATCCTCGAAAGGCTGGTAGGTGTCAATGTGGGGCGTATTGTTCTGTCGGGAAAAATGGAAGATTGCACAGGGAGGTGCCCCAGTTTGAGCTCGCGGACGTATCGCGCGAGGTTGGGATTGCTCGCGAGGAAGTCAATGAAGTCGTCATAATCAAAACTTCGCTTGATCGTTAGGGACGAGAAAAGATGTGGGAGCGACATCTCACGCCAGCTCCGAGATACGAGCGAGCATGCGAGTATCGTCAATTTTTCGTCAGATGCATGACGGAGAACAAGGAGCAGGATCTCTAGAGGCAAGACATCGAGGACGGATTTCGTAGGAAATCCGAAATGACCGCCATCTTCGCGCTCGCGAACTTGGCCCGTAGCGTTTGGCATATAGTAACTTAGTCAGATGAATGTGCACTGTCAAGAAATCTCAGTAAGACAAGTTTGAAGGGGAAGTAAGGAGATGCATCTTACCTTGTAAGCTGCGGAATTGTCGGTGGGGGTCGCGAGCAGTAGAGGCTACCTGATACGGAGCTGCGAGTCTGGCTGTACCGTAATATATAGCGCGCCTAGTGCGTGAGAGCGTGAGAGTACCAGGACGTTCTTACTGACATCATGTGCGCCCCTTGGGAATTCACCAGAGCGCAGAGTCTGCACGGCCAAGGTGCAGCTTCACCCATAAGAGGACGAGACTGGCACACGCCTATCCAAGTGAACAGCCACAACCAACTCGTTGCTCGAATAGACCACCGTCATCACCCTCGTACAGGCATAAGCCACAGATACCGCCCCCTGCCTTTCATAACTCTGTGCGCCGAGAGTCTGTGCCACTAATGACGGTGGTGGTATGTACCATGATGTCCGGCGGACGACTGGTAATGCGCACTCGAGAAAGTGCCTGACCTCGAACTCCCCGCCTGAGGTGGCTCTTCCCCAAACAACTCTGTCGGAGAGCGAAAGGTAGGGGCATTTCCCCTGCGAGAAAACGATGGGGACGACGCAGATGGGGAGCGAAGCCGTGGATGAATGCTTGTAGTAGGGCTGGTGGACATCGCCGTGTCAGAGGACGGCGAGTCGAAACCGGCGTCCTCGTCCCCGCTACCGCCCTCTCCCTTACTCCTGAGTTCATTCCTTTTGCGGCGCTTGCGTGGAGTCTCGCGTAGGTTGACTCGTACGCCGTGGAATGCAAGTTTCTAGGTTTAAGGGTGGTTAGATACGGGGATGCAAACATATAAAAAGCAACGTCATGTGCGGAGAAGGGGACGATACCTTGGTAAGCGATGTTGAGGCGAGCAGCCCAGGAAACTCCTTGGTCGAGTATATCTTGAAGGAACCACCGTAGCATGCGGCAAGAACGGGCTTGTATGGTGGCGCGGCGCAGTCGGAATGGACGTTGAAGATACGGTAGCGTAAGATGAACGTCCCCTCAATCTGGACGGCTAGATCCTACGAAGGATGCGATTCAGTACCTCTCGCGCGGCTTCTGAAATGGGACGTATACGTACAGAGAACACGAATACGGCCGTTTGCTTGTTCTCGTAGTCGATAATGACGGCTGTTGTGAATGTGGCCCCTGCGAGCGCCCTGGTGCAATTTGAGCTTTCGTGTATAGGATAGGAGCCGAACCATGCCACAATGTCGTCCTCCGTCCGTTCATCTGGACACTCGGCGTCAGCGTTCGAATACAATCAGGAAGACTTAGAGGTCATTCGTTTACCAAGAGCACTTACCCTGGATATGCATAGCACCCTGTCGCCGCAACCCGGACGAGCTCGGCATGGAGGACTGGAGTGGAGAGAAGCCGCTCTGAAGGGCGGCGTACAAAGGAGGCAGTTGCTCGGATACAGAGAAGGTCTGCATGTTGCCTGCCAAATCTAGCATAGGCGAGTCCATACCATACTGCGCCTGTGATGTCCCCGCAGGGTAGTGTGGTCTCATGGGAGCTGCGGACGTCGAGGCAAAGCCTGGAGTCAGGATGGGCGGGAGAATTGGGGTATCGTCGTGCGTGGTCGGAGTATCTTCAGGCTCATTCCCATCCGGGACGGGAAATAGTTCCACATGGCAGATTGCATCCATCAGCTGCCGTGCAGGTTAGTGAAGGTCACAAGAGCTAGACGGGCCCGGAGCTAAACTATACCATAGTGGGATCCATCTCGACCTCAACGAGGCCGCTGCCCCGGTCGAAGACTTCGTAAAACCGGCATAGGACGACTGGTGGTGGGTCTAACGGTCGTTTGTCCTTTCGAGCGAACCTATGTCAAAGAGGCCCCAGTATCATAATCAGTGAGAAATATAGATATGACGACCGCAAGTGACGATGGAGAGCATACTTTCGACCCACATCAGCTTTTTGAATTTCTTCTAGATGTACGCGTATTGTACGGCCTGCGAGGTATCCGCTAGAGAACGCGACAGGCTGTGAAGATTGGGAGGGTACGACACGTGGTCGCTAGTGAGTAAGCGGGGCCGGTAAGTAAGATGGGAACAAGGTGAAAGAGACCGAGGAAGATCTAACCAGGTACGCGCCAGTCCCTGGGGTGGGCGTTGTGGGCGCAAGCGAGGGTGGAGGCATCATCTCTGTGGGCAGCGCTAGGAAGGATTCCCAGAACTTGGCCCGGGAACACAGTGGTTATCAATGACTGCGGCGAGATGCCGCAAAAAAGCCCCAGACAGGGCGTCTTCCGAGCGACAGGAGGACGGTTGAAGAGAGAGACTGCCGGATGTCGAGGGTTTTATACCCGAAACCTGGACGAGCGGGTGGATACAGTTACATACGAACGAAGATGCAGCGATCCCCTCCAGGCTCAGCCACAGAGTCTGCATGCGTCTTTTCTTAGTCACCCGTCAACTGGCACTTTCCGTACCCTCGACTACCTTTGCCTTGCCTGCCACGGACTCTGCAAGACTGTAAGCGAGCCAAGTTCCCGTTCTGAACTCAATCCGTGAGTGCGGCGGCAATGCGCCAATCTCCGGGTTCCCCTATAACCGCTGAACCTTGAGTACAAAGCACGTGCGAGAGAAAGTGGGCAGCACCTGTACCCTCTCAGAACAACCCATAGCATGGGGAGCATTGCAGCGTGGCTCTTGTTGACGCAACGCTTATGCACGGTATTGAGGCCGTGCTTCGTTGGCCGATCTAGCAAGGCCATTTCTCTGTTTGATATGAGCGCAAATCACAACAGCCGCAGAGTGACGTCTTACATTCGTATGCATGCGACTCCCAACCAAACCCCTTTTCGCAAGACCCAGCCTGTCGAACTCTAACATCTGACATACCTCCGCATCGGCTAGCAATAGCTACACTTCCTAGGCCTAATTGAAAGGTGGATTTATCCGTTGTAGCTTCGAGGCTGGGCATTTTTCGCCGGCCTGGTGGACATTCTCGTATCTCCAGGGCCTCGGCCTGACTAGCTGCGCTCGCCCTCTTAGGAATAGATCGGTCATTGAGTCGCGCTACGTTCCCGCGTTCTTCTGTTCAGATGCGGCGTTCTCCGGAAGCCGCGCATGCCCCGATAACAAGGCGGGACAAGGGGCAGTTGGGGAAATAGCCATGTCCTACATGTGAAAGCCGAAGCGCTTGCCACAGAAGCACGGAGCGCCGCAGCCGACGTCCATAGACCAGTTTCCGTCCGTTCGAGCAACGTCGGTTATTTCCGGATAGAGTTCCTGGAAAACAGCTGACAGGTCAGTATGTGACGGGAAAACACGCTTGCACATGTTAAAACTGATTTGCTTTTAACTTGACTGTGTCGTACGGTGTTATTCATAGCCCACCGTAACGTTGGATGCGAGGTGTTGTTCTTCCCCTGAAAAGCAGCACGACGAAGTCTGGGGCTTACGGGCTAAAAATTTGGGGCCTACGCGGATTGCATCATCCGACAAGGAAGCAGCGGGTACAACTGCACGCGTTGCGGCGAGGCAGCCTAGGGTCCATCCATGAGAACGGTTTTCTCATGTACAGCGGAGGGCACGCGCAACACTTACTGGAAGCATCATAGCGTGCGGATAGCGGACATAGCTCGCGGGATGAGCGAAGCGCAATACGCCAAGATTGAATGAAGGCATATGCGGTTTCAGGGAAGGAGAGGGGCTTGGCCGTGCTGGACTGGGCGCCTGACATGCTCAACGCCACCCCTTTTCGACATATGACAACCTAACCGGCCGATGAACCTGAACAAGACAAAGGCAGCATTACGACCTCGAAATACCACATCTATCATCAACTTACGAGGCCAGATGCAATCGCAGAACAACCCGCATTGCGGAGACCTGCGCTTGAGAACAGGGATGCAGGCCGATGCGTTAGGTACCTTGGACGTAATCACATAATGAAGAAGCTCGGGCGAGAGGGCATGCGTCAGTCGCTGATAGGCCGTCGCGAGATCTGCTGTTCAAGCTCTCTCAATCCGCGCCCGCTATGAATGCATCAAACGCTGCGCTACAGTTCGCCGCGTCGCAGAGCATCTCGCCGAGACGCGCTACAGTCACCGGGGGTGCATCGATACCCGTGAAGAAGCCCGTAGTGCCGAGGCCGCACCAGACAACCTCGATGTGACGGACGACATCCCAGGATAGCACGTACAGAAGGGCCCCCTAACCTTCCCAGCCGAGCGGCTGGTCGGGAAGGTGTGGGCAACAGCTTGCCTACCGCACCGCGGTTTGCAGGGCCCATGCACGAGACGCCTTCGTTCGATCTTACGGAATTCCCTCGCGGCGAAACCCTGCAAGAATATTATCAGCGCCCGTAACAAATCGGCCGACACGGACCATGGTGCAACTAGCCGACCGACACGTGAGGGTTCTTGTGTCGACTGTAGACGATGGTAGACGAAGCCAGGAAACGGGCTCAATACGAGGCTTACCAGAGGCTTGCGATCAATTTCATTGAAGAGGAAAGCACGCACTCCGTGATATGCAATATTAGGCCCAGTAACTGATGACAGTCGCATTAAGAGACACATACTAGCTGCTTCGAGATGGGCAGCCCCTACCTGAGCGACGCTCAACGAGTCCTCTCCCCGAGTGCATAAAATTTCAGGTAATGCGGGGTCATCCTTACTTCCCAGGTGGACCGCTTGAGATCATATAAGTTAGCGAAGCACACTCGGTCATTAAGTCATATAGCAGTGGGTGCCATTTACTGACCTTCAGCAGAACTTCTAGCTTAATTTCGACCGTCATCTTACTTATCGGATATCACAGCTTGCTTCATGTGCCTCTGTTCATGTTCCATCCGTCTGGGAAACATTTCTTCGTCTTGCCGGCATTGACGAGGGAGTTGTGCTGGCTGTATGCTGAAAACGAAACGCTCTGCGAAGTATCGAACCAACTCGCTGTTGGACCAACTTCCAAAGCGGGTACAGCCACGCGGCTCTATCCGGCAGTTGCCGGCCCTCAGACGCCCATCATAGCCCATCATCCGAAGACAACGGGCGCTCAGCGCCATAGCTGGTCATACTCTTGCACACTGGGCTCCTACACTCTCATACTACACTCACTCTCTAACATTCTCGCTGTCGCCTCAGCGATAGCATATACCCAGTCTTGATAGCTTGAAAACCCCAGTAATTGCTATGGATCAAGAGTCATTCCGGAAACTGCTACACACTCCAAAAGCTTCGTCTGCCACCTCCTCAGCTGGATCTTCTGCGCATGTCCGCGGTTCATTGCTCGCGGCCGCGACAACAGGGGCAAAGGACAAGAAGGCGAAGAAGATTGACGCGTCAGAGCCCGCGTTTAAGCCGCGGCAGGTGAAGAAAGGCGCGAAGGGGGATGCGTACCGGGATCGTGCGACAGAACGTAGATTGGGGATTGCAAACGATTACGCACAGGTGTGTATGCGTGTGTTACGCATATTGTACCTTCCAGTTTATCATGTCTATGGACTGCATAGGTGGAGGCACTCGCGGACGAATTTGAACGTCGGAATGCAGAGAACGAAGACCGTCAGGCGGTACGTCTAGTCGGTTGACGGTTAACGTCTAGCTACTCATGTCGGCAACTCTTCCTTCCTTCGCATAGGTAGAAGAACAACGAAAGTACCTAGGCGGAGACAGCGAACACACCGTGCTTGCCAAAGGTCTCGATTTCGCCCTCCTCGAGCAAACACGCGCGCGCGCTGCAGCCGAAGCCGCTGCCACCGAAGACGTTTCGCTCGAAGAAGCGTATATGGAGTCTGCCGCTCAACCGAAGAAGCGCACGCGCGAAGAGATCTTGCGCGAGCTAAAGAGCAAGCGCGGCGCCGCCGGCGCACAGAGCGCCGCTGCACCTGCCGCGCTGACCGCGGAGGACAAGGCGTTGGAGGAAGCGAAGAAGGCGGGCAAGTTCAAGCCGATCGGGTTCAAGCCAATTGGTGGCGCAGCGGAGAAGGGAGAGAAGGTGAAGCGGAAGAAGAAAGTCAAGCCAGGGGAGGCGGAGGAGAACGGCGAGCGCAAGAAGAAGCGTAAGGTGACAAGCACAGCGACTTCACAAGGGCAAGAAGCGAACGTTGCAGCGAAATCCGTCGAACCATTAGATGCTGCTGCAACAGAACAACAACCTGAGGCAGGCCCGTCCAGTGCTACCTCTCAGCCGTCGGCACCTGCGCCCGAACCTGAGCCCATGGACGAGGACTTCGACATCTTCGCGGATGCAGGGGAGTATACCGGCGTGGACCTCGGAGACGAATCAGACGCAAGTGAGGACGGCCGTGCGGAACCATCCAGTGCGAACCGTAGAGAAGGTGGAGAGAGGCCCGTGGAGGAGGCGCCTCCACCACGCAAATGGCTTGCGACGTCGGACGATGAGCGCGAAGCAAGTCGCGCGGTCTCGCAGCCACCAGCACCCCGCTCAACCAGTGGCCGATCACAGTCGCGATCGGTGTCCCCACAGCGCCGGGCAGGACCCCCGCACAAGTCGCCCGTCGAGGAGGTCCGGGAAATTGAAGAAGGTGAAGAAGAGGAAGAGAGGCCGATGCGGCTGCAGCCGCTCGCCTCGTCCGCGCTGCCTTCGATCAAAGACCTGCTCGCGATGAGTGAGGAGGCGGAGAAGGCGGAAAAGAGACGTGCGAGGAAGGAAAAGAAGAAAGCTGCTGGAGGGGCGGGTGGGAGCGAGATGGACACCAAGGCGAAGGTTGAAAGGGATTACCAGCGGTAGGTCTATCTTCGTAGCGTCGATGAACGGTTGCTCACGTTCTCTATGCTGTACAAGATTGAAAGCCTACCAGGAGAAGAAGAGCAAGACCTGACGTTCCTCTACGTCCCCTGACACTCGACTTGTACCAGATTTCGGTTATGTAACATATCTATTGCTTTCTTAGCTCATGTTAGTTGCTCTCAGGATGCCCGCTTGAGGCGCGCTTGCAATTGAATATCGGGCATCATCAACGTCGGATGGTCGGAGATGGTGCTACGACTCACGAGTAGGCTGCATTGGCGCCCAGAGTCGCAAACATGGGCAGGTAGGATCCCTTCCAGACTCATAGCCCCCGCGCTCAGTACGTATGATCTAATGTATATAATCAAATGGCAAGCTCCGTGAAACGGTAAGCAGAAATAGAGTTAGGCTTAGTGTATAGTCATCTTGACTAACACATTGCTAGCTGTACGAACCTAGCGGCTAGGCACGCACATAGGACATTAGCGAGACGTGCTGCTCGACACCCTTCAAATGCCACATACATTGTTATCATGGAAACACGTCTGATACGGCATCATTGACATCTCTTAGGTCGATAGGTTAGCATATATATCTTGCAAGTCGACAGCGTGTCTTAGATGGTGAACGTTGTCGGACACCGGTCGTCTATTGCACCGAACGGACCTTCGGAGCTTCAGGTCAACCGTCCCCCGAAGGCACCGCACTCGCAGGCGGCAAATTATGTAGGTCGAACACACCAAGGCACTGAGCTATTGTGCAGAGTCGGCACGAGTTCGGTTTACAATGTTACGGGCCCGTTTGTCGGCGTACACCGCTACGACCGCAGTGTCCTATGTTCTTCCATGTTCCGTGTGCGGTATGTTGCACCTAGAACTGAGGTCATGTTGTGTGCAGACTAACTGATGAACGCGCAGAATGTATACTAGATGGCTGTTATCGAGCAGTCTCGTCCGAGGTCTAGGCGCCTAGGCAGGTCTTCGATGCCCCTATAGACACTCCCCCAGAGCAGGAGCAGCCGGGACCCACGCTCCCGTCGGAAAGTGATGCGGGGTACCCGCAAGGATGCACGTTGCGCGACGATTCTCGCTGGGATATTAAGCAGGGGAGGAAGACCCCATCGAGGAAAAGGCACGCATCATTCATGTCCGCCATCCGGCAGGGGCGTGGAGCGGGTGAATGCATGTTGGTACGCTGTTCGTTATCACCCATCTCCGGATGCGCATTAACGGCTGCGGGGATGGTGGCGATATGACACGGCGTGTCCGATGTGGCCCGCCCTGTTCAAGCGTGGCTAGATCGCTCGCGGCACTGCAGACACGCCGGATGAGCGCGGAAGTCATGCCATCCTCCCCGCCTCTATAAAGCCTGCAGCATTCCGTCCGCCCGGGTCTTTACACCCATGTAACACCTCCTGATCACCACCATCCTTTGCTCACCATGCCTCGTACTCCCGCCAGAACCCCGTCCTCTCCCTCCAGATTGCAATCGACCACTCCACCATCTAGCCCCCCTCAGAAGGGCGTCAAGCGGATCGTATCGGGCCTTAAGCGACGAATCAGCCACACTTTCCTCCGGGGTCACCGCCACCACGCGAGCGACTCGGAAGCTCCTTTGCTCTCTCCCTCTCCCCGTCTCTCTGGTGCCTCGCTCGTTCCCGACGTCCCATCCGACGACGAGCCCACCCAGCCTCTCCCAGCCCCTATTGAGATCTCAACCGTCGAGCCCCATCCCATTCCTATTGCTATATCTGTTTCCGGACAGACTGCGGACACCCTCACCCGTAGCATCGCCGCTGGGGGCCTTGGGAAGCATCCTACCGATTTCTCGGACTCAGATGCGACCACAAGTTCCGACGATAGCTCATCGTTCAATGCCGGAAGGAGACGAGGTACACATCGTACGGATGGTTCGGACAGCTCAGGTTCGTTCTCATACACTTCACCCGAAGAGGACTGTACCTCCGCGGACCAAGCCGCGTCCACACCTCCACTCCCCGGCATCGCGGAGAGCGAACATAGCGCAGAGCATCTCTCCACTCCCGCTTCGATCCCCATAAACGAGGATGCAGATCGCTGCAGTGTCGGCGGGCTATCTGCGCGCCTACCTCCTACGGAATCTCTTACCGCACCTATCGACACCCTCGTCTTGACCGAGGATCCGGTCACGGACGCGTCGGAGCATGCGACGGGTGCTGATCATCCTGCGACAACCGCTGTTGTCCCTTATGATACTCTATCTTCAACCCTGCCGGACACACTGGACGTCCCCCGGGATCTCATAGAAGAGGACAGACGTTCCATCGGCACATTTGGCCTTCGCGCACCCGGTGAAGACCTCTCCGCCACCGAGTCTTCTACATCTCTTCATTCATACGCCGAGCACCCTCGCACGAGGACTATCTCCCTAGCATCTATCGAATCGCTCACAGCTCCTTTGGAGACTTTGGTTCTTGATGAGCAGGAGGCGTATGTATCCTTCCTCCCACACACGTCAAGCCCTTCCACTCCCCCAAACCTTTCTGTTGACGAAATTTCGGACGACACGAGGAGTAGGAAAATCTCCCTCGCGTCCATCGAATCCTTGACCGCGCCTCTAGAGACGCTCGTCCTACCCGATGAAGCACGTGGCGATGTACCGTCGGAGACCGAACCAAGCCACCCCCGCGCTCCCTCTCCTTTCTCTCTACCACTACCACCTTCCACACCCGACTCTCCTCTCATCCTCCCCATGGATCCCCTTCAGTCTGATGCGCATCAGGCGCAGCCAGCTCTTGACGATTCTATGAACGAAGAACCCCGAACTGCCACTTTGGACTCTCAGCCAAGCGAATCTGACGGTCTGCCGTTGATCAGCCCACCCGCTCCTACATCAGACGTCCCAGACCCATTCCTTCGAGAGCCCGAGGAGTCTTCTGAAGAGGATGACTCGGCAGACTCGGAGGTCGCGGTTGATACCGCGCAATCTCCCTCCGCCGCTCCTCCTGTAGAGGAAGTCACCCTCGCGCCAGTCCAACCCTCGACACCGTCTGCCCCTCGCTCACCTAGTTTGAACAAGTCGGTACCCCCGACCCCTGTTCCTATGGCGAGTGATGAGGAAGACGAGGACGAGGAGGACATCCCCGAGCTCTACCTCCCCGGGCTCACGCTGCCGACGATGTTTTTGCCGATTCCGAATGTACGCTATCCAGTATTCTCTTCGCTGACGTGGTGGCTATCTAAGGGCATGAATTACTATCCGTGGTGTACGATATATAGACAGACCCGTTGAGCACTCTTTTGACGAAATACATACCGCCTGAGAAGCGACCTCCGCGAGACTTGATTGGCGATTATTCCCGTGCAGGGGGCGAGCTGCACCCTTTGATTGTAAGTGCGAATGTTGTGAGCAAACAGTCTTGAGGGAATCTAGTTAATGATATTGGATAGATGACGAACAGCTGGAGGGCCATTGCCAGACAGGCTCGAGACCGCATCGTCGAGGCTGACCCGGAGGACGTGCCATACATCCTTTCAGTGAGCTCTCCTTATGGGGGCATGGGCAACTGCGCCAGATAAGCGTAACTGACCATGAATTTAACATAGCTATGGTATCTCCGTCTGTCCTCGCTCGCGCGCATGCGGCTCTTCAACCAGACCACGGCCGAATGCACGAACCTCTTCGCGGTGCTGCACGCGGTCGCGCCGCGCGAGGCGCGCACGTACCTTTTCGACCGCGTGCTCCCGTTCGAGCTCGAGGTGCTGTACACGCGGCTCAAGTACTGGGCGGGCGACCATGTCGGCTACCTCGACGCGCTCTCGGCGCTTCTCCGCCGCTGCAAGGCGAAGGCCAGGGGTACGCGGGGGGACCAGGCTGCGAAAGCAATGTGGACGGAGCGCGGGGCGCGGGTGGTGCTCATCATCGCTTCGCAATTGAGTGAAATGCGGGTAGGTTTTAACTACTCCTACAACTATTTTGCTCGCTTACATTGCACCAACAGGACTATACCGCCGCTGCAAAGCTGCTCGAACCACTCTGCATGCAACCTGGCGGCGTCTCCTCACCCGCCCTCCGCTCCGCCGTCGCGCGCATATACTTGCAAGGCGGGTACGTCGCCATGGCCGCCAAGCACTTCGCAGCCGTCGCAGAGGACCCGAGCGCGGACCCCGTGCAGAAGGCCATGAACGCCGCGCTCTTCGCGTCTGCTGAAGGCGACTGGGCCCGTGCGACCGCGGAGCTCGAGCGGATGCTCGCCGCAGACCCAGACAACTTCGCCGCGGTGAACAATCTCGCGGTCGCGTTGCTGAACCAAGGCCGCCTTCGCGAGGTGCGTCGTTCGCATTCGCCGCCGTTCTCCTTCGTAGCTGGTGAGGTTTACATGTGGTGTAGGCCATTCAAGTTTTGGAAGGAGCCTTGCAAGCTTCCCCTGCGACGATCGTCACGGCCGAGCCATTCTTGTTCAACCTCTGTGAGCATCTCACTTCAAGAGATAGCTTCTCCTATGCTGACTGGCTTCCCAGCTACACTTTATGAGCTGCGCTCGGCAGCAGGCGCCGACAAGAAACGTGAACTCCTCGTTGAGGTCGCCAAATGGGCCGGAGACGGGCTTCGCACCACCTGCCTCAAGTTACCCACCACTTAGAATACTTGTCCGTCTGGCTTTTGTCGACGTCTCTTTCTCCGAGACAAGCAGGCGGGAAAGGATGAGGATGCAAGTACGACGATGCATATTGCATAAACGAACGTGAGGAGATGGACATACGCCAAGGATTAGGGTGCGCGCTCGTAGCTAGTACTGTATCTCGTCGATTACTGTCCTTCCGCCGTGCCGGTCCGTATCCAGGGGTTTCCCACCTCAGATTCGTCCTCTGGCCCGGAGCTTCGTCGTCGTCCCTCGGACGTTCTCTCTTCTTCACACAGCAGATTGACGGGTCATAACATAGAGTTGAAGATCTTGCCAGCCTGCGTGTACAGCGCAGCGTACGCATGTGCATGAGTAACCGCCGAACCAGAGACGTCTCCAGCGGAAAACTCACCTCCGCCGACGCGGCACATCACCTTCTTGCTCGTGCCCTTGCCACCGGAGCGGGTCATCGTCGTCAGCTTGCACGTCACGACCTTGCGGCCCAGCATGTTCGAAAACGCGTACTGCGCGCGGATCTCCTCGCCCTCCTTCGGGATGCTCCTCAGAGGGGGATCGACGCGCTCCACGAGCAAGCCGTGCGGGATAGAGTTGACGATCACCGCGACCTCCGCGTCGAGGGGGTCCCTGGGGTTTGCTGGGGTGTAGACGTGGACGGGGCCTTCCAGGTGGCCGTCCTGCGTGGGCGTCGCGGCGCCCGCACGCGAAGCAGGACGCGTGCCGGGGGTACGTGGGGAGACACTGTGACCGTCCTTGAAACTCGAGGGAGGCAAGCGAGTTTGGAGGACTGACGGCCGAGGGGTTGCGCGCAGCGGGTTGTCGGGAGTCTGCGCCCGCTGGGCAGCGGCGTGGAAGGACATGGCGCTGTCCGGGCGGTAAGACATTGCAGTGCCCGGACGCGACGCAGATGAGACGTGCACGCTCGGGATGGGAATCATAGAACGACTAGGAGGACGAACGGGAATCCCGGTAATGGACTGCGTAGGGGACAACGCACGAGACGGAGTCATGGCACGGTGCATCAGCGAGGTCGGACTAACATCACCAGCGGCGGACATGGAACGGAAATGGCTCTTCGATGGCGCAGGAATGTGACTGGGAGTCTTCGGGCGGGAACGTGGGGATACTGAAGAACCGGATAGCATAGCGGAGGGCGGGCCTGGGGTATGAGAACGCGACGGGGGGCGATACAACGAGAATGGGGTCGTAGAAGACTGCGCGGTGGAAACGGAAGAAGTCACAGGGGACCATGGTCGCGATGAGGCCATAGAGCTACGCGATAGGCTTCGCTTGTACAAAGGGGGAACTGGGGGTATATCGTCAGCGGAGGATCGGGGAAGACCAGACACAGACGGTCTGCGTGGTGACTTCTTGATTGTCCCCGAGCGGTCTTCCGCTTCGACTCTAGTTGAGCTATTCCATGCAGGCCGAGACTTCAGTGTGGAATTCGCCTCAATCTTCTTGGAGGCAGGCGACGACTCTGGAGTGAGGCTGTGGCTGTACTTATGAGAGGGACGCTCTGGGGTAGTCGGGGTAGGAGGTTGTCCACCCTGGAAGAAATTGAACATCGACGACCTGTGCCGGAGAGTGCGCGGTGGCTCCGAGGATGGTACACGGCTAGGAGCAGGACTCCTTGACGGCACAGGCGTCGCTTTCCCTGGAGACGGGGACTTGGTCCCCGAGCCAGCCGCTTTGAGTTTCCGAGCGATCTTACGAAAGGGGGATATCGACCTCGACAACGTGTTGGAAGAGCTAGGCGAACGACCTTTGGACTTCCCGCCGCTGGGTGGTGTAGCGAGATACCCGTTCTTGGACATGGTCGTTTGTCCCGACTGGCTTGATCCCCCTTCGCTCAACGCAGAGTCGCCTTGCATGAATATTCGACGTAGATTGTCCATGTCGGTATCGGTCCTGGTTATTCGCTCCTTCAAATTGCGCCATCGTTGTGTACACTCGGCGTGTCGTCGTAAACACTCTCCGTTCTTCGTGACACGGTCTTGCACGCCTTTATCGATGATGGACAAAACCTTCGTGGTAGCTGGCATATAGTGCCTATCGGCCAGTCAATGAATACGGTATCACGGAATCGCGTTGTTACTCACTTCTTTTTCGCTTCATACGAATCAACTAGCGCAGTGAACGTCTCATAGGTCAGAGGTTTATCAGAGCGCCCTGAGGACGAAGCATTCGAAGCAGTGGCCGAATCGTCGAGTCCTCGTTTCTGCACCTGCCATAGAAAATCCTGCGAACGATTGATTATAAATCAATACAAGTCAGCTGCAGCGGAGGTCCTTACCTGACATCGATTGACGGCCTTCTCCAGACTAGACATCATGCCGTCCGCCTGCTCAGTCACGGTCCGGAATACAGTCAGCCACTTGTCTTCCTTGAGTTCTTCCCTGAGGACTTGAATGTCCTTCTGCACCGAATCCCAATCCGCCACGAGCGCCGCATGCTTGCGAAGAACGGCGGCCTCTTCATCGGACTGATATGTGATATGGGTCGGTGTCTTCTCCGCGCGACTCAGGGAGGGTTCTAAGGATTCGTTGACTGCCTTGAGACCCTTAGAGACGGAATCGAGACGCTCGTCTAGTTGGACCAGCGATTGGTCGATGACGCTGGAAGCGTTACTGGAATCCCTGGACGACTGTGACTTATGCCGCAGCTCCTGGATTTCTTGATTCGGCCGAGATCAACCTTCTGCATCACAACGAAGGCCAAGAGACATACCGAAGATACGTGTCTGGATATCCGAGATGGCGTAGGAGAGCTCCGTCATATGGGTCGATACGGCGAGGAGGCGTAGATCCCTGGTACGGTCCATGAGACACGACATGACAAAGATAGTGTTTAGCTTACTCTTGACTCCTCCCCTTCCCTTTCAACGACATCTGCGATACTCGATTGACGGTGACGGTGATATCCTCTGTTTCGAGGTTCATCGGAATCAACCACGGCTCTGGCGACTAGCCACTCGGACACGATGCATACCATCGTCACCTCTATTCAGACTGCCATCGGACGAGCTCGACGCGGACGCCGCAGAGTCCGAGGGCGCGGGCGATGGTGGTACATTGCTTATGCTGTTCTTGGACGAAGAGGAGCGTATACTAGACGACCGAGAGTGCGTGAGGGTGAGAGAGACCATAACAAGGAGCGAGACACTGCGAGAGCGAGAGCGACAGACACAAGACGTGAGAGTGCGAGTAGGCTATGGCGGCGGCGGCAGCGGCGAGGAAAGTGAGACTGGGGAGAATGTTGGGTGAGCAGGATGGCGAAGAATCCGAGACGAACGAGAGATTCCGGCCTGAGAGGATCCGCCGGGTCGAAACTAGTGTCGCAGGATATGGAGGGGTATACGCAACAAGTTGTACGGGAAGACGCGACGGATCCTCTGCTCGTCAACGACCAGCAGCGCTTCGGAGAACGAGGACGGAGACAAAGGGAATTCGACGGAGGTGGTCGACGGTTGAGTTGGGTTGCACGCTCCAGCAAAACGCGGCCAGGAACGTTCAACGCGCGGCAATAGCAATAGCGCTCCTACAAATCCAACTATACATTCATTATAGCCTCATTAGTACTGCATTATTACTAGGTAACAACAATCAATCATGTCCGCGCATAGAAGCCTTGATTAGCCCGACGGCGACGTCGGCGCTTCTATTCCCCTTGCCTCAAAGCAGCTTTTGTTCTCAAGAGGCAAGGTGGACCTACGGTCGTAGCCACGACTACACGGTCTTATCGGTCTGCCACTAGTCGACCTCCATGGCCATGTCGCCGTTGCTAGTTCCCACCGGAGGCTGTTGTTCCTGCTCCTCCTCTGCCCGAGGCGGGTGTAACCGTGCCATCTTCGTCTCCTCCCACCGGTCACGGAAGCGATCGCGGGCCTCCTTGTCGGCTTCCTGAAGCATGACCATCCGAGACTTCCGCCATTGTCTCGGCTCCATTGACTGATGTATGCCGGGAAGCAGACCTTCCATCGCCCACAGATGTCGATGCTGATATAGACCACCATCGTCGGTAGAGAGGCTGAGGGCGTGCGCTACCGTCGGCGCCATGAGCGGATGATGGAATAAGCCAGGGTAGTACCGCCCACTGACGAGCGAAAGGGAGACAACGACTTCGTGGTCAGGCGGCAATATCGGACGGAATTTGAAGCCTTTGGTCGCAGGTGGTAGAGGGTACGGTGTTGACAATACGGGATGCGATAGTTGTGCACTGAGATCGCGTGCGTTCTTGGCACTTTTCGCTGCTGCCTCAGCCTCTGGTGAGGTCTGCGAGAGTACCGCAGCAGCGGTCTCGTGTATGGGGACTGTAGGGTCAGGATTGGGTAATGGGGCGGGTTTCAGGGGAGATGGTTGCGACATGAACGTCACCCCGCCGTTCGCATGTGTAGCACTGTTACCTAGGAAGAGGCCGTGTGTCAGCGTGAGGACAAGTGAAGAGAATTGTCAGTTTACCATTGGGCGCGTCAACCGCTTTCTCTTTGCCCTTGCTTGTACCATTCGGCTTGTTGGCCTCAACGACTTCCTCCCAGTCATCATCCACAAGCTCGTACACCATCCCACTCGCCCTGCACTCCTTGATCATTCCCGGCCCGTCAGGGTTCGGAACATCCACAAGGAACAACCCCTCGAGCCTCATAAACAAACCCTTCTCGCTTGACCCGAGCCTCTGCGGGTCCGCATGGGCTGCCTCGGGGTTATCCTTCATGCTCTCCAGCGTCGAATGTGACGGTCCAGCAGGAGGATAGATCACGTCCGTGCCCTTCGGCGCGAACTGACACCGCGCAATTTTGAGGCGGACGAGCTCGTCCGTCCATATCCGCTCGGTGCCCCACCACAGGCCTTGGAAGCGCGTCTGGATGACGGTCTGCGCTGACGTGGATGACCGTGGTAGCCTGCCATGACTACTGATACTCTCGGGTGGGTCCATGGCGGATCTCGCCGTGCCAGGAGGTGGGTTGGCGTTCTGCGAAAGCGACTGCGTGATGAGAGCGTGAAGGCTGTTGGCTTCTTGTGGGGGCGGCGGCTGCGTTGGTGGAGGCTGAGAAGGCGGCGGGGTTGCGTGAGACGACGAAGGACCAGACGGGCCAGGAGCCGTGGACCCAGCTGGTGGTATGACAAACTTGCACTCCCACTCGTCTGTAGGCAACCAATACTGCGCGAGACTCGAGGCGATTTGGATCGCAAGAGTAAAGGGTGCAACGGCGCGCTGGTACTTCGCATAGTAGCTCCCGGGCTCCTCGTCCTGCGGCTCGGGTTCCAGAGGGTCAAAGGTGGACATCAGATCGAGGTCGCGGTCCATCTGGTCTATTGGGACTGTCTGTAGGAACTCCCCAAGCTCCTCTCGGGCACGTTCGAGGATGTGATCTGAGGGCGCGTACGCGAGGTACGGCAGCACTTGCTCGTCCGTAACGAAGGCGTATTGTGAGGTGCCGAGCAGCTTGATCTTGTATACATACCACTGCTGCACTTTCCAAGGAAGCTTGGCCTGAGCTTCCAGTGGAGGCGTCGTTGATGTAGACGGGCCTGCAGCGGAATGATCGCGAGAAGAGTCCTCAGCACCAGAACCATCGTCCGCTGCTTCACGGTATAGATGCTCCATGTCCGCATCACCGTCCTCCTGCATGCTGTCGTCCGGAGAGGTTACAGCCTGCGTTTTGATATGCACGTCATCCACAAGACCAGGCCACAGGTGAATATCTTCTTCTGGCCTTTGACCACGGATCGGGGGCTCGAGGAGACACCACACGACCTCGCCTTTCCTGAACCAACGAGGCCTGTGGTCCTCGGCGGAGTAGAGAGCAGCGCGAATGTCAAGATCTTTCTCCGGGAGTATGTACTGGTCAGGGCCAACGAGTGTTCTGGCCGGCTTCGGTGCGCGACGAACGGCCGCATACGGTTTGGGAGGGGCGCGCGGTTGCCTCGGCTCGCGACGTATTCGCTGAGCCTTGATGCTCGGTGGCAAAGCCCCCGCGACCGACGCAGACCGCCGGGCGCTCATCCCGCTGAGACCCATGTTGTCCGAGATGACGCGTTGTGGCACCTTCGCGCAATACTTGCACGCGCAGTTGGCACGGTTCATCGTGGAATCCTGCATAAGCCATAGCGCATGCGGTATGAATTCGTTGGTCGAGCGGAAGCGGTTGACGTGCACGGAGCCTATGTCGCGTCAGTACAGGCTGCACAACGACAATATGTTTGGTAGTACTTACCGCAGAGGTATGGATCGTGCCGCGGTGCTTTCACAGGACCCTTGTTATGATCATACAACTGGTAACCTTCGGGGAACGTCTTCAACACATAACTAGGCCCCTCTAACGTGTGACCTGCATAAACGAGGGCGTTTGCGATCAATTGACTTTGGGACTTACCTGGTAGGCCCATGCGAATGGCTAATTGCGCGCCGACTGACACGCGCCAACCTATCGCGAGAGCTTCGTCCAAGGGTACTGGCCGCATAAAGTTAACCTGCCCATCACCGTCTATGATCTGCTTCGTGTTCTTGGGCAGTATGCTCGCGTCTCCGTCCGAGCGCGGAAACTCAATCCATGTGGGGTTCGCGGGGAGAGTGTGCGTTCCCGCATATCTTCGAGACATTCGGGTGCGTTATAGACCCAGTTCAAAGGCAAGAAGTCCGCGATGTAACGTAAAGTCAAGCGTCAAGGACCAGATTCGGAGAGCAGATTGAGGACGGTAAGAAAGAAGGTCAAGCCAGGGCCATCCGCTAAGAGCACTATCGTCTAGCTCCCCGAGAAGACGCTCTCCTTCCAAAAGCAGCGGTCAGTAATACTGTGAGAAAAGATCACATAAGCATCGCTCTTGGGGGCTATATAAACCTCCTCGATTGCTCGTCTTTCCGCCGAACTCAACCTCCCAATCCAACCTGCCTGGAAAACTTGTCTGACATCAACTTACCGTCAGGACTGTCAAAGCCGCGCATGCGCGTCGCGAACATCTGTTCGCCGTATATATCTACGTCTTATGCGGTCATTCTTCCACCGCTGAGGCGTTAAACGATACGGCAATATCAACCTTCGATTCCTTCGGGAATCGTGCGTCCTGCAGATCATCTTCCTCCTTTTCGATCATGAGGCCGGTGTTTTGAAGGGACGAGACATCAACTCGCTGTCTATATAAGAGTGTGTGAATACTGTTTGCGCACGTCTACAGGTAAGAACTCCTAAATTCTCTAGTTAGATTTGCACCGGATGTGTATAACCATGAGTGTAGATTGTAGGTGTCTAGTAATGCAGAGGCGTCCAGAGTATTTTACACCAGTCAGCTGGAAGCAATAGATGCTCGCTCAATACTGTCCCTTCTCGTTCATGCTCTCGCACTCGCATCTAACAACCTTCTAGGCTCCTTTTCGGGCGCATTTTCTGGGGGCGGGGAGGTATTTCGTACACCTCCAACCTCTATTGGAATCTCGCCATCGGAATCGAGGTTCTCCGCCAGTCGTTTTCTTCGTCGTTTCGCCATAGGATTCAATATCAATGCGCAGATGAGGACCACCGCGTCCATGACCTATGTGCGATTGACATGAGTACTGGTCCGACGACGACGACCTCCGCAGCATGAGGAACGTACCACGACGAGCGAGTAGGTAACGCCAGCGACGACGTCGAACTTCTCCTTGAAAGCGAGCGAAAGGTCACTGAAGACGCCTCCGAGCATGTCGACGAGCATAAACATGGTGGAGATCCCGATGACCTCCTTGTACTTGTAGATCTCCCAGTACTGAGGTCTGAAAGTCCAGTGCAAAGAGCAGTCAGTACATATACCGACGGAGAAGCCAACAACAAGTGCCGCTCACAAGAGAGCGATAGCTATGAGCACTGAACTGAAGATGCCGAAGAACTGCACCGGCCGCATGTTTCCACTGTTGTATGCAGGCTACAACAGACGACATCAGTCAGCGGCCGGCAGTGACGACAACGGGAACTACACAGACCCTGACGGCGAATATCATTCCGACCTCAAAGCCCGCGGAGAAAACCATCACCGCAGCGTACATGGCAACTGAGGCAAGCTTCGACCGCTTCCTCCCATAGTACTGGCACTAGTATAGTCAGAATAATCAATTGAAGGTGCTCATGAGTACCTCGCGGCCATGCACATGTCTGCCTGCTTACCTGCGCCCAACAGACATAAGACAAGGCACTGAATAAGTGCGGCTGCAGGATGAGCGGGATGTTCAGATCCTGTATGATAGCGTACACTCCAAGAGTGACACCCGAAAAACCCCATAGCAGCCTGTGTAGGTGGATCATATGAGTGACTAGCGTACTGCAATGCATAAGAAACAGATATCTGTCATGGACTTACACTAGCCACTCAGAAAGGCCTTCGGTCGACTTCGTCCGCCAGCTCTTCCATATCTGCGGTACGAGCTGTATCGTCCAACAAATTGTGCCTACAACAATGAAAATCAATAAGCAAAAGACTAATTCAAAGGCCGGAGGAGCGAGGGCACATATGTCATAGGCTGCGCCGCCCGACTAGACGAATTTGAATATCAGATCTATAGAGAATTTCTCACCGACGGTACCGAGCGCATTTTCGGCGGCTGCGTTGGCAGGCATCGAGCCAAGATGGCAGCTCCTACGCCGCTACTACGGCTGTCCGTTCCAGACGCTCGTCCCCGCGAACTCCACAAGCACACTATTGGGTCGCTTGAGCTCGAGCGCTTTCTGCACACGAATTGTAAGAGAGTTCGTTGTGCAGGATTCGTAGAACAGAGCTAAGGACACAAAACTTATATAGGGGCCTTTGGGCTAGTCATCCATGAATCATGACATAACGATACTCCGAGCTTCCAGCCACTGCCGGGCAGAATGGGCGTCTAACGGATCACGAACATGCCCAGGTCCTGAGGTACCGTCGAACGGTTGAGGCATAGTGAGGCACACGTTCTCGATGCATCGCAGCAGTACTACTTCATACGGATGCGCGTTCAGCATCGTACGTACTAACGCGACGTTGAACGCTGTTATGCTGGCCCGCAAGGTACCCCATGTATGAACGAGGCAGGTTCGTTCTCATTCCAAGAATGCGTAGACGACGGGCGAGAACAGTCCATGTGGGCTACCAACTTCCAAGACTTCCAAAGGTACAACATACGAGGAGCAGGGGGGGGGGGGGGTTCAAACGTGTATGGAATACAACTAGCTTATACTTCTTCATTTTCGCATCGTCTATGTGTCTTAAAAACCCATGCGTACCGTCTATCAAGCACGGGCATCGTCTATCTCAGGCAGGTTGTCAGTACGCTGGGCGGTCGATCGGCTGCTTCACTCGCCACCGCCAACACTGCTCGTGCTCGCGGTGGTCACCGCGTACTCGTGGCGGCTCGGATCCCAGTTGCGGGCCCACTCTGGGCGCGCCATCCTCGCAGCACGTCCGGCGCCGGCGTCGATACTGCCCGAGCGCTGCACACCCCCTCGGATGGAGTGTGGGCTAAGGTACGCTGGCCTTGGCGGGTACGACATGCTCATCGTGCGCTTGCTGTAGAAGGATCATCAATCATCGATTTATGTTACATGTATGAAGGCACGTACCTCGGGCGGAGCGTCGGTGACAGGCTGAGCTGCGTGAAGTTGCTCGGGAAGAGCGGATGGCCTGGCCCTCGTTCACGAAGAACGTCGTAAGGCAGATCCTTATCTCCTCGGGAGCCAGGCATCGAGAGCGGCTGCTGAATAGCAGGACTTCCCAGGCCGACCATAGGCGACATCGTCAGAGGCTGGGACAAGGGTGCTGGGGCGCTCGGAGATGTCGTGAAACGCAGGCCTTGAATCTCCGGAAGGTCTTCGTCCTTCTTGTCGTCACCCTCGTTCTCGTCTTCCTCCCGAAGGTCTGACAGGGAGGAGCCGAGGCCACCTGCGGGCTCAGTAGGCCCATGAGGCGGCGTCTGGTTGGCAAATACAGGTTCGATCATGATCTCCTCGCCGACAGACTGAGGCTCCCCGAAGCCATCCTGGGGTACGATCGGAGAGTCAGGCTCGAAGACGGCTGAGTCGAGGGATGCAGAGGTCAACGGCTCGGCTTCAGGCAACTCCAAGCCCTCTTCCTCGACGTCAAGCTCCGGTGGGACACCCAGCGCGCCCTTTACGCGCTCCCAGATAAGCTCGCTGTGCGACATGATGCAGCAACGCGTCTTGCGGACCCATGTGACGTCGTCCGCAACATCACGATCGACCTTCTTCAGCCAGTACTCGAGGTCTGCGAACGTCCAGTCCTTGGGGTCAGGCGACGCGTTCGAAGCCTCGTACTCGGAGCCCATCGGGGCACGTGCATCAGCAGGGAACGTTTGCTGCAGAAGCGCGAACAACCGTGCGTTCGGGTGGGCTTGGATGAGCGCCGTCACTTCTCCGGGACGGTCGATGAATGGGAGGAAGATGGAGTCCGGGAGCGGTGTGAAGGACACTGGCGAAGCCACGGGTTGCGGAGCGATACCGCCTGGCGATGGGAGAGGAGATCGAGGGTTCACCGAGTTGCGAGCGACGTCCACGAGCTGCTCCGGCGACAGTTTGCTATGGCTCGGCAGCGAGTTTGAGAAGCGGGACGCGCTTGGAGATGAAGGCCGCAGCCTCGGCGATGTAGAGGGGCTTGCAGGACGACCAGGGGGAGCACCGGAGGGCCCGGTAGGCGAGAAGGACGTGAATGCGAAGCTCAGTCTGCCTCCCGGGCCGTCGCTCTTCCCAGAAGCGTTGGAGTTCAATGAGGCATTGCTGCCGTGCCGTCTGTGCCGTCTCGGAGGCTCTTCGACCTCTGCTTGCGGGACGCGGACGATGGTGAGCCGGCTGGTGAGCGAGCGTGCGGGGTTCATGTTCACGTCGTTGTGTTCGCCCCAAGGGTCGACTGCTGCGACTGAGCCACGGCGTGCGGACAGCCTGCGGGCGCGGGCGTTCGGACTGAGAAGAGGGCTGAGCTCCGGCGACGTTATAGCGCTCATGGTGGGCTGTAATGCGGGGCGCCGTGGGGAACGCGATGAGCGGATTTCGATCGATGGCAGTCTGGGAACTTACCTGGGCTGTATGCGGTATCGTTTGCGGCGAGTGGGGAGGACGAGGTGTCTTTTCGAGTGTAGTGGGGGTATGCGCGAGGAGGTGGTGGTAAGAGGAAGAGATGGAAAGCTGGGTTGGGGAAGCCCCTCCGCACGACTCTGGGTCTCGGAATCCATCGAACGGTCTGCGAATCGGAGCGTACGTCAAGTCTCCTTTACCTTGGGCGACCCGCGGTCTAGATCACATGACGCAATCTCTGATCCGTCACACCTCCCCAAGCTGTGACAGCCTTGCCTTTCTAGGCCCTGAAGGAACAGCTTATCCCGACTTGCGCCCTATTGCCCCCGTCTCTCCGCTGCCATCCCCGTCTTCTAGCCCCCAGTCTCCACGCAAAATTTGCACACATTCAGTCGGTAGCATGCACATATGTAACAGCTATGTAACTGGTCGCCAAGCATAGCCCTCGATCCTGATGGAGCCCCAGTCAGCTGTTGGAGAGCCTTCACCAAATCTTCTCCATGTACTGCATATACACGTACTTGGCGCAGCCCGGGCATGCCAACCCCTGTCCGGATCAAAGCACTTCGTTGCAGGAGCCTGGGCCTGGACAAACACAACAAGATTTCATTCGCGGGAGACTTGATATCCTCGTGGTACAAGCAGTCGGGTACAACACAGGATACGTAATTGGTATCGTACAAAGATCAACGTCGGTAGGGGAAGAGCAGCGCAGCGGATTATAACAGGTAAGCAACAGGGGGGCGATCTGAGACGGATCTCGAGCAGTTGGAGATGGATAAATATTCCGGCGAGCATGGGCTGAATGGGAGAAGCGATGTGGAGAAAACGCTGAAAAGAAGCAAACGGAGCGAAAATGGGGAGACGGGCAGAGAACCACGGCATCTAAGCATAGCAGGCTTGAAGCACAGGCACAGTGATCAGAAACACCGACCGACCCGCATCCACCCAGGGCTTGGAAGTGTCTTCAGGCAAGAGCACACAAAACCAGTTTCGCGCACCCCCTTCACTCCCTCCCCCGGGCCCTCTCTTCGGCACGGGTGCACGCGCACGCGTAACGGCAGCCCCCGCTCCGTCATTCAACAAGCTTGTCCGCAACGTTCAGGAGCTGGTCGAGCGTGATGAACTGCACCCACGACTCGAGCTCGCGCGCATCGTTTTGCCATATGAACTTGGTCTCACGCGTCCGGCGGAAGAACGCGACGGCGCACTGGTACGCCTGCTTGATGTGCCCGTCGCTGTTCGGGATCGGCCACCCGAGCTCGGACGTCCACACGCGGAACTCCCAGCCTGCGAGCGGGCGCCCGTCGCCTGTCGCTTTCTTCTCGGGGATGTTGAATTCGAGCCGGGACCAATCGAAGCCCATTGGTTGCCCGATGGCCTTGATGTACGCTTGCTTGAGCGCGAGGATGAGGCAGAGGCGGCGCATTACAATTTCTTCCCCTTGTTCAGGTGCGATAAAGGTTTGTTCAAGCGGTGTAAGCTACACAAAGGACTGTCGCGTGAGCGATGCCATATTCACACACGGCAGACAATGAAAGTGGCGACAAACGCACCTTGTGATAGAGTGATATCGCAAAGTCGTTACCGCTCATTCCAGGAGGCGCAGAAATCTCTTTGATACCGATCCCGATATTAACCACGTCCTCTCGACGGCCTTGCGTCATGGCCATTCCCACGAGGTTATGGTCGTACGAAGTATGATATCCGATCATTGAGCGTTGACGTTGTGCTGCAGCGACGGGGTTGTCGTCCGGCCCATGTTGGATCTGTATACGTCGCACATTGTCGAAGGGCGCACGGAGAAATATAAAGAGGGGGACGGGGGAGAGCGTGCTACGTTGGGTTTCGGTGTGGGAAAGGCAAAGGAGAAACGTTACGCGCCTGCTCTATCCAGTGTTTCCCAACCATCGTCATCTGGTCTCTCCAACGGGTCCGGGGCACGCGACGATGCCGCATCATGAGGAGCGGGAGCAGGAAAGCGACCATTTGCCCTGCAGAACGGCGGCGCGTCGGTCATCGGTTGCCACTCGTCGATGCACCCTACAGAAGCAACACAGGCAGGGATCAGACACTCACTCATCGTTTCAGGCTCTGAAGGGGCGTTGCGCACGGGGGCGTGCGGTGCGCATTCGCGCAGGACCGCGTGGCATTTGGCGTATTCCTATGAGAGGGGGCGAGGCCGGTCAGCACACATGGACGGACCACCTGGAGCCACAGCATGGACAGCCCTCACGTCTGGAGTCATTTCGCGATTGGTGAAGAGCATCCATACTAGAATAGGGCAGTCCATCGGCGTGCATGAAGCTAGATGGGCGCGATGAGCAACGGAGGGGGCAGACGTTCGGCGTTTGGGTGCACGAGACGTGGGGGTGGGTGCGCTGTGTTCAGAGGGCTAGAGACGGGGCTTCAGGGCAAGACAGAGTGTGCGCTGGGGCGTTCTGACAAGGACATTTATACAGACAGCTGGCGGTAGGAAGGTGCGCTGCGACCGAGCTGAACATTGCAGGAACACGTTGTGGCGATTGCCGCTCACGAAAATCCTCAAACTTGGTTCATCCGCTCCGGCGACGAACGCAGGCGCCTGTCCCGTCCTCGCCGTCTGCACTGGCCATCAATCCAAATATCCGCTACTCTGCAACCGTTGCGTGCTTGCATGACCTGTACTTGTCTCATGTGTCGCGTACTTGACCGCAGCCGCCTTGTGTTGTACTCGGGCCGCCTCTACGCCTGGGAATGTCACAATAAGGCAAGAGTTCCGGCATATGCACCCACAGAACAAACGCATCTTGTTTGTGGGCACATGGCGATGGTTGTTCTGCGATATCGGGAATTACCTTGACTCCTGCTTATAGCCGATGTCCGTATTCATCTTTAGAAGAGAAGAAAAGCCGCGAGGTATCTATGCCATTATAGTAGTCGTGGTAGATATAATACGTAGCCCGAATGTACGCATGGGGCAGACTCGCCACCGGCATGTGCGGGTACCCAATCCTGAATGCAGCAGCACTCGTGGCGTCTGAATACCCTATCCAGATCACTGTGAACCCGTAACCAAAAGGATCTGTCCTCCACCTGGCGCCCGCAGTCTGCCAGATGCACGCCTCAATCCCTGCTCCTGCTGGCCCTTCGGCTATGCGAAGACGAGGGGCCCGAGGCGGACATCAGCGGCATCCTGTCTTCTGGTCTTCCATCCACAGCACTCCCACCCTCTGCCTCCTCGTCGAACAGCACCTCGGCACCATCCGCGCCACCCTTCGCACTGATGCTGATGCTGAGATTCGACTTGCCCGGCTTGCCACGTCTCGTCCGCCCTGGGGCGCTGACGAAGTCTGCGAAGCTTGACAGAGAAGAGGTAGGAGTGTGTCCACCACTAGCGGTGCCGTTGCCCTGGCCACCCGAACCTGGAGCGCGCACAGGGAGACGGTAGAACTCCTCGACGTCGTCGTCATCGCCGTCCGGTAAGGCTGAAGCTGCATAGGCGACGCCGTTCGCAGAGGTGTTCGCTTGGTAGGGCCGGGACCGAGGTAAAGAGCGATATGAGCCCTTCCGGAGGTGAATGGCGTAAGAGTATAGCAATGCAGCAAAGTAGATCTAGGTTGCAGAGAACTGTCAGTTTTGCGGCACCTTTTTAGTTGGGGTCATAGTTAGTTTGAACGCACCTTTGCAAGCCAGCCAATAACAATCATTGCACTCGCAATGCCCTTCTCCGCATTCCAGATAGTCATCGCGGCGGCAGCGCGTTCTTCGTCGGTCATGTTGTGGCCAATGCCGCTCTCCATGACCTCTTTCTGAGCGTCGGAGTTGACTTGCACGCGACCATCATGCGGGGTATAGAACCACCAAAGAACGCCAAAGAAGACAAGCCAGGCGGTCGATAGGATGTGGTCGGCAAAGAACAAGTGGGCAAAATAGAGGGTGTGCTTCGCGTCTTCCTGAGGGTGTACGGGCAGATGAGCAACGTGTGAGTGCTTCCGGAGTAGCGGATAACGTACATGAAGGGTGGCCTTCAGACCCCACGTAAGAGCTACAAGGCCGAGGACCGAGTACAAGTAGAGGCTGAGCTGCGCAGCGGATCCGCCCGCACCCGTGAGGACAGCGACAAGGCCGTATACGCCAGCGACCTTGTTGAGGAGCTGTGCGAGTCGCCTCGCGTGTCAGTTTTTGTTGCAACCCACACTCGAGACGACTCACGGCAAAGAGCAAGGCGATAGTTACACCCGTCTTGAGGTCGAGAAAGCCGAGGAAAGAGGAGAGCGGCCTGAGGCGCCACTCTGGACGGAGCGTGAGTTTCATGGGCGACGGAAGAGACGGTGGTGACGATTATGAGGACATGAACTGATACGAAGCTAGCTAGTTGTAAATTGTCGAGGATTACGGCGAACGAAGAGGATGGGCGGGGGAAGGAGAGGAGAGCTGGCTGCGGTCCGAGACTGGAGTGATGCTCAGCGGAAAGGCACACTCGGTCGCGGCCGCGCGAGTGCTGCAGGCTCTGGCAAGATTTGCAACTTTGCGCGCCGACCCTCTCACGCCCGTTCCGCCATCTGCCCCATCGTCCTCTCCCTCGACACACACCCGCCCACCTGCTGCTCCAGCTGCTTGCTGCTTTTTATTCGTAAATTGTACTCTCCCATCTCTCCGCGCACGCCCTCTGTGGAATAGTCGACGACCCACCCTTCATCCGCACGCCCATCCAGTCCAATTCAAACCGCGCGGCCGCTCGAAATTGCGTCTATGGCTGGCTACTTCTCCAACCATTCCCAGTCCCGCTTCCTCGCCAACTCCAACTCAAACTCGACGTCCACCACGACCACGACCACTACCCAGACAGCTGCGCCCGCCGCCGCCCCTATGGCCGCGCAGCCGCGCTCGCGCGTGACTTCCTCCAAGCACTTCTCCACCTTTGTCTCTAACACCTCCGGCGACGAGAAGTCCCAAGGGAAGGACAAGGCTGCTGGGAACGGCGCCTCCAACGGCGCGCTCTCCGTGCACCCCCTCCGAAATACGTATGTTCGTACACTGTCGTCTTCGCGTGTGTCGCCGTGCTCACTGTGCCCCGTTCTGTGGTCTGCCTTTGTGCGTTCAGCTGGGTCTTCTGGTTCCGCCAACAGCGCGCCCCAGGCAACAAAATCACCAACTATGAAGAGGGTATCAAGAAAATATCCGCTTTTAGCTCTGTGGGCTCGCACCATAACCCCTGTACCTGGATTCGTATACTGACTCGTTGCTTTCTCCCCGCTTGCGTAGGTGGAATCCTTCTGGTCCCTCTGGACGCACGTCCATCCGCCATCTTCCCTCCTCCCTACCACCGACTACCTTCTCTTCCACTCGGGAGTGCGGCGGCCTGTTTGGGAGGACCCACTGAACCTCTCCGGGGGCAAATACATCATCCGCCTCCGTAAGGGCGTGGCGGACCGCCTCTGGGAGGACCTCGTGCTCGCGGTGATTGGGGACCAGTTCGACGGCGTCGTGGACGAAGGCGAGGCGCAGCAGTCTCAGCCGAACCCGGAGGGCGTGCCGCCTGGGGAGTGGCCCGAGATCTGTGGGTGCACGATCAGTGTCCGGCAGAACGAGGACATCATCTCCCTCTGGAACCGCCACGACGGGAACGCGAAGTCGAAGGAGAAGATCAAGTACGTACCCTCATGTTTGCGTGACTTTCTAGTTTTCGTCCAGTGCTGATAATATTACGCCACAGGGAGACTATTCGGAGAGTCTTGAACCTTCCCCCAACGACCACCATGGAGTATAAATCCAACAACGGTATAGTCGTTCCCGTGCTGAGTTGCGCTACGAGACACTTACGCAGAAATGTCGTCAGACTCGATGCAGGACAAGTCCAGCTTCCGGGTCAACCAGTCCGACCGCACACCGCTGTCATGACCCGCCCTGACCCCCTTGGTCCACCCGATCCTGCCACGTCCCTTCCGTGCTTGCATACGGTCCAATAATAACACCCGAGCCTCTCCTCTGCTGCCGCCGTGAGAGGGGGAGGCGGAGGTGATCTGTAATAGCGCATCTCCACGCACCTGCCAATGCGACATCTTCTGTAGCTCTACTACTCCTGCCCAAAGCTGGCAATATATTCTGCTCTGCTGCTCGCTCGCGCTTGTGAGGACAGGGGGAATAACGACGGGTGTGTCATTATAATTTCGTCCGTTGCTCCTTCTAGACGTTGTGCTGCTGAGTTGCTGAGCGCAGGGTCGTGCCTGTGGCAAGTACGCAAACTTGAAAGGCATGTTATACAGCTTGGCCCGGTGGTCAAGCCTAAGGTATGGCACATCGAAGCGTCACGATGACCTGTAGGTTAGAAGAGATGGGTGATAACATGCCAGTGGATGGGCGCCACTCACCTCGATTGGAGGCGGACCGGTAAGCGTGAAGATGACAACTAAAGGTGCTCGGTCTCTTCAAGCGCAGTATTGCGAGCTGCTTGCCAGGTGATGCACAAGTGGTGGGCAAGGATGCGACTTCACCGCTTCCGCCCTCTTAGAACCCTGGCGATTCACCCAAAAGTCGTAATGAACGGCAATGAAAGCGGAGGCTCCCAACAACCATACGCACCAACGTTGGCGTGATGGCAAGAGCCAGCGAAGGAGAGCAGAAGGTGGGCTTTTGCGGGACAATGGGCGGTCGCGCTCGTGGCTTTGGCCACAAAGCGACAACCTGGGCGCCTACGCGGGCATTCACCACAAATATCGCTCTAACCAGGACCACAACCTGAGGGCTCTCTCGCCTTCGACCTCCACCCCTCCCACTACCTCCCGCTCCTCCCTGAATTGCGATACCATTAACTTCCCTACCCCGCCCTTCACGACACATTTACCTGACGACCGACATGACCAGTCCGAGGATGGAACTCGCGAATTTGCGCGACTTCTTTGACCGTTTAGCCACAGGCGACTACCACGCTCTTTCGAAAGAGCTTAACATCACACCCACTATCGCAGCGCGTTCCACAGTGCGCTCTAATCCCCCGGTACCTGCCAGCCGGGATGCAGACCTCTCACTCGACTCTCTTGACTCCCACACCTTCGAACCCACCGTAGAAGGCCTCGACGCAGCTGTGGCCCTTCTCCGCGGCTCGAACCCAACCTCTCCCTCAAAGCTCGGACGCACCGCCGAGGAGGAAGAGGAAGCGTTCCAGTTCACGTTCAGGCTGATGATCCACAAGCTGTACTCGCTGCACGACTTCGCGAAGATGGTCGACGACGTCGTGCGCACCTCGCAGGAGCGCTTCCAGCCGCTCGCCCCGGAGCTCACGAGCCGCCGCGCGTCGTTCTCGTTTGCATATCCCGAATGCTCCCCGGGCGATGGCGAGTCGTTCATGTCCATGTCCATGTCTGCGGGGTCGCTCGCGTCGCCGTCGGAGACGACGATGCCGTCCTCCCCGTCATTGTTGAGCTTGGATAATATCTCGGAGCCGGAGAGCTTCTTCCGGGAGCAAGATGAAGACGCGAGGGTTGTGAAGAAGCGGTGCATCGGAAGGAAGCTCTCTATCGTCGATCCCGATACGGAGGCAGGTACAACCGACGGGCCTGCGTGGGTCTACGATTCGGCTGCGGCTTCGGTCGAATCCCCGACCTCTCTGCCATCGTACGCGGCTTTCCTGGGGGGACTGCCTCGGATGTCTCCGGCTTTAGAGTCGCCGTTGCGTCTCGGCCAGAGTGAGGTCTTCGAGGAGGCTGTCGACCCAGCCTCACGCAAGCGTCGCTTCTCGTTGCTTGCCGCTCGGGGCATCTGAAGGTAAGCATACTCGCCCTTCTCACAAACGTATTCTTCTCATCACGGATGAATGCCAGTAGTGGTGAAGCATCCCAGGAGCGCGGTATGGCTTCGCATACGCTCAAGCAGGCGCTCAAACAATAACGCGGTTTTCCAGGCAAGATGATCTACCTGACGCCACAGTGAGCGGAAACATAACAATCTCTTGCAATCCAGACTCTTTTGCTTGTATTACCATCCACCTCTTACCTACCACCCACTCACCTCTTACCTACCACCCACTCACCACGTACCTTTCACCCACCTCCCTTCTACCCACCTCCCTTCTACCTACCTACCTCCCACCCCCCTGTTGCCCACCTCCCCGTCCCCCTATCCCTTGTCCCTCCTCGGTATGATCCGTGATCTACCACACACCTTGTAGTATATCTCCGCGGTTAATGCCGTCTGCCACTGTGATCCATAGCGACGTCGTGTAGTAATCAGTTGTCAGCGCTTGTGAACCAGTCCGTGCAAGTAAGAAAAACATGAACAAGCAACCAGGCATCGTTGTACGCCACAGTGAGCGACCGGAGATACGGCCGCCTCTCAATTATTGTGCCACCAGCCCGGCTTCTGAACGTTTATGTTGAGAACAATCACGCAATGTGGCGGGCTACCATGAGCAGGTTGGTAGCACGCCGGCGGTTGGGTATAAATACGTTCTGCTCTGCTCCAACTCGACCATCCCAAACCTTCCATCTTGTCCTCTGACCCTCAAATACCTGACTGCTGGCAGTCGCACGCCACAGGCCTAAACCTAATACTCCTACTCCTACTCCTACTACGCCACCGAGTTTCCTGGAATCAACCTCCACACCGTCGCGGTCCATACTACCATGACATCGACAGATAGGGCGCTGACCTGTGTAGACATCCTCGAGGAAGTGTTCGAATGGCTCATCCTGATCCCCGGACGCAAGCATAACAAGCATAATCAGAAAAAGGACGAGCATCATGTCGGCCGGCGCGCTCTTGCCCATTGTGCCCGTGTCTGCAAGGTCTTCTTCCAACCGGCCGTCCGCGTACTCTGGGCAAGACTCGACAGTGTATTTCCTATCCTCAACACACTTCCGTCCTTAATCATGGTGTCTGAGAGAAGCGCCTACGACCGGCAGGCGATATATGTGAGTGCTCTTACTGATCCAAGTTCTAGTCCGTGTCTGAAGCCGACGCCGATGTTCGATGTTTCTATTCTATAGCGCCTCCCTGAAGACGTCCCATCCCAGGAATGGGATCTACTGTGCGCGTACGCGGTGCATGTCAAGGCGATTTATATCGAGAAACCGCCGTACACACGTAAGGAGGGCTTCACCCAGGATACCTGGAAGTCTCTGCGACGCTTAGCCCGCAATCGGCCGGTCTGCCCGAATCTACGACGTTTCTCCTGGCGGATGGATGAGTTACCCGGGACGCCGGACGATCTCATCCCATTTCTGGGCCCTTCCGTCACAGCTATGTGCATATATTGCTTCCCCACCGACCTCTGTAGATTTGACTCGGCGCAGGAGCATATTTGGGGAACGCGGCTAGAAACATTGTTCAGCGCTGTGTATGAGCGGGCCGTCCGTCTGCAGCAACTCTGGATCTACCTGGACGAACGTATGACACCTTTGGTGGCCACGAAAATTCCCCTCTCTCAATACCTCCTTCCGACTCTACGTTCTTATCTCTTGCGTTGTGGCACGATTACGTTTACAGACCTGGTGACACTCTCCGGAGTCGCCACTCTCGAATTGCTTGAGCTGAAGAAGTTGGACAGCGGCATCCTCCAGCTCGAGGAATCTCCGAGTCGCGGTCCGTTGAAGTTCAAACGTCTTAGAACCCTGTGCATCCGCGACTTGCCAATCAGCACCTCTGCCTCGATTGGCCTCTTCAAGTTCTCTCCTCTACGTTCCTTACGTGTAGATGGGATTGAATACCGCGACCCGGATACTCTCAAGCGGATGTTCGAAACATGGTCCCATGACTTCCCGTCCTTGGAAGCACTATCGTGTGGATTCTGTATGCCAAAAGTCCCCCTTCAACGAGCAGGGTCGTTATCAACACTCCTCTCCCCATTGCGGAATACACTACCCCACCTTCGCACGATAAACCTCTACCTCGGCGGCATCCCCGGTGTCACAATCGACGACAACGATATAATTGTACTCTCAGAGGCGTGGCCGTTGTTGAAGCAGTTGCACCTCTGGGCCGCAAAAGACAAGATTTCTGGCCACACATACGGTCTCTTGTCTCTCATGGCTCTCGCGAAGAACTGCCCGCACCTTGAGGACTTGTTGCTTCAGCGAATTGTTGTCCGGCCGGAGGATCTCGCCCGCCTACCAGCGGATCGCCCTATACATGGTCTACGCCTCTTGAAAGTGAAGTCTCCTGAGAAGCTCTCGCTTGGTTGGCTGCACGACTATCGAATGATCACGGAGAGGATATTTCCGCAATTACCTTCCCCGCCTGGGGAGGACATGGAAGAGCTCTACAGATCGGTCCACGCTTCTGAGCTGCCTATGAACGGGGATTAACAAGTACGGCAAGGTGATCAGGTTGTGCAATATCTGGCAAGGATGCTGAAGTTTGCTCGGTGATCAGGAGTGAGCGTGCTGGCAAATCCACCTGCGTCTCATGTTCTGCCTTCGTTGTCGCATACTAGTACAATCATGGGGTGCTACATGTACAGGAGAAAACGCTTCTGAGATCGCGTGCACCCTGGAATTACACGGAATCCAGTACCAGCGGAAGAGAGCGGCATAACACGTACCTACGACAATCAAACCTCGAACTGCTGCAGCCATCCCCGCTTCCTGAAGTCGTCTACCATATCTCGTAGCGTGATCTCCAACGGCCTAAAGACCATCCCGAGCATCTGTTTTGCCTTCTCGCTAGAGTATTCGAGGCGCGGATAAGGCGTCTTTTCTGTCGCGGAAGCCCTTGGCGGATGGATCTTCGAGAGCCCGGGGAGGATGCCCATGTCATGCGCGGCATCATCTACAATGCTCACGTTCAGCGAAGTCTACTAGTAGTACCGACGGCGGAGTCGAGCTGCAAACGTACACCAGTCCTGCCAGGTACATAGGTCTGTGGCGGTTCGACACGCGGTCAGCTCTTAGCATCTAGTACACTCCCCGGGGATCTCTAGAGACGGAGGAACATAGGTGACGTACTGGGGTTCGCGATGAATCGCTCGCCGGCGGCTGCCTCCATCTCAAGCGCCCGTATATGCATATCCGCGACGTCACGCACGTCTACGTAGCTGAAGTCGATGGGAAATAAACTGGGAGGCGGTGTGGCGAAGAGCTGGTCCCAGCTCAGCCTCGCGCTCATGGCATTGATCTTCTCCGGGGAGGGTGGGTCATCCGGTAGCGGCTGCGATGGGGACCTAGTGTCAGCGACAGGCAAGGTCTGCATGGCGATGAGGGCATATTCACGCCGAATACCCATCCAGGGAGAATTGTACATAGTTCAAAAGATAGTCGACCTTTGTTTTCCTCGCAGAAGTCCCACGCGGCTGTCCCAGAGCGAACCGACGGTTATGTGAAGAACGTGCAACAAGAAAAGCGTGATGATTGCGTACCCCTCTCGGCTAATACCTTGCTCGCGCTGTACTTCTCAGTTCCAGGCGCAGCCTTCCCTAGCTTTGTAACCATGTCAAGTGCGTAGTCGTTCCACTCTTCCTCCGTGTAGACATGTGTTTCCTCTGGGGTGCGGAGAGTCTCTGCGACGGCTCCTGTTGAAGAGGTAATCACGACGCGCTTGATGGTTCTGTGGATGGACGCAGAATAGGTGAATTTGAGTTAGACCATCTGATAACGCGAACATACTTATGCTCCGCCGCGGTCTTAATGATGCTCATGGTACAGTTCACCGCAGGCACGATGTAGTCTTCGGGGTCTTCCAGGTCGAACGTCACTGGGGTTGCCGTATGGATGATACCTTGGATTCCTTCCAAGAGGTCCGCGAATGCGCCCTCCTGGGGTACAGAGGGCGTCAGATCACGTAGGCCATACAGTGGGGATAGTATGTTCTTGCCACAGAGAAATCCGGAACTACAGCGCACTCGAAAGCATTTGAGGACAGTGAGGGATGTTTGGCCGCGATGAGAGATGAAAGTGCATGCGCCTTCTCATCGGTGCGGACTGCGGCACGTACACAATACCCTTTGTCGAGTAATTCATGGACAATCCAGCACCCAATGTACCCGTTGGCTCCGGTGACGAGGATCCTAGCTGGCGGTGAGAGCACGTCTGGCATCGCAGGGGCTAAGCTTGATAAGCCGAGAGACGAGGATGGGGATTGATGGGTGAGGTCCTACCGGTAGAGTTATATACTTGAGAGCCTGAGGGGCGCTACCGAACTGGTTCTCGTGAGGACTGCGTACGCCGATGATAGGCAAAATGACGGGCACCTTCACACACTCGGACAGGTCCTTGAACACTCAAGGCTGTTCTGAGAAATATAGTGTCAATATACGAGGGTTTGGGAGATTGAGGGGTTTTCGAGTTGAGCAGTACCCAGTTTGTTCACCCCTTGCCGCAGTTTAACTCGAGCCACTCGACGTGCTCAACAGGCAAGTACTATGCTGAGCGAAGCTGAATCCATACTTATTGAGTTAAACAACATCATTCGACAGCAGCGCGAGCTCAGTAAGACTTTCTATGGCAACTTAGCTTTGGGGTTGAAGGGCAGTAGTACGGGTTGGCCGTGGCGGCATCTGTGCATGGAAGGATGTCGTTACAATCCCAGATCTAGGCACATACTTACGTACAGTCCATTGCCCAGTGGGCAAGCTTGTAAATGACAGTACGGTATGGATGCACCTAGTATTTTTGACTGCGCTCGGGATGGTATTCGCTGTGCTTGTTTGCACTTCCGCCGCGGACTGGGCAATTGAGTCTTCGGGTCTTCTTCCGGGACCTGGACAATGGAGCTCACGTCAAAGATGCATGCGGTAGCATTTCGCAACTATTTCAGGGTTTTTGAGCGCGCACAGGAGTATATGTTGTGTGAACGCGAGGATGTACATCGTAGATGATGACCAGGGAAAGTCAAGCATTTCACAGAATTCGGCCTGCACTGCTACTAGTAACGCCCGGGCTCAGGCTAGCGCCCATGCCAGTGAGCGCCTCATATTAGGCGCCGGTATCGAATATTGGGCTGACTCGGTAACTTGAACATGGACTCGGACAACCTATATGTCTTTCCGCTGCTATCGCTCAGTTGTTGGGCCACTTGATGCTTTTTCTGGAGACCCTGCGGTAGGTTATAAACCCTATCAGTGACAGCACAGGCGGCGCCCAAGAGCACCCACCATGGCGCTAGAAACCGATGACCTCTGTGGTACAGATGAAGTTGAAGGGCTTGGAAGTTGCATATGGGCATGATCAGGACCCACCACAACTCGAACTGCAGTGAGTATTCGGACCCCCCCTTTTTTCTTCTTCTGAGCATCATATTGACATATGCCATCCGTAGTAGATGCACCTGAAGAAGCCAGCTTTCAATTTAGACGACGATTGCACTCTTACTAGTAGGAGCAAGATTGATGAATATTTGTGCTGCCCGTGTATGCGCGAAGCAGTGTATTGCCACTTTCTGGCCTGCAAGTGCTCCAGATCATGGTATAGTCTTAATAGATTCTGATTGACTGCATGATACTCACCTTTGAGATGTCCAAGAAGCAGCGGATCCTATTCGGATCTTAGCAGCCACGCACGATCGCGTCCCGCCGGGGGCCCCGGATCGAGTGCAGCACGTGTAGCATGCTCTCAAACGTGGCCGGCGTAGAACTCTGCATGCACTTCTCGTTCGACGCGTCATGCATGACCCGTAGAGCTCATATATATACCTGGGCAGTACTCGAAAAGAACGGTCTCCCCGCAATGGCCTCCGTTCTGGATGCGATGTCCTGTCTCACTAGCTATGGCATGGTGCCTCTATGCATCTTCCTTCCGTTGGTAACTGCCTTCATCTTAGCTCTGAAGTACAAATACGAGCGCAAGACATTGCCTCCAGGTCCTCGTGGTATCCCAATCTTGGGGAACGTGCTCGACATTCCGCAAGAACAGCCATGGGTCACCTTTTGGGACCTTGCGAAGCAATACGGTGGGCCGTGTCCATCGCCTTTGTACAGACGACGACTTAACCCCGCATGCAACCCCTCCGAACATAGGCGACGTGATATCGATCTCGATGCTCGGGCAAACCACAGTCATCTTGAACTCCGTGTCCTCCGTGTCTGACCTTTTGGAGAAACGGTCGTCCATTTACTCAACCCGCCCTGACGCCTCGATCTCTATATCTCGCACGTACGTCTAGCCGGCTTTTAAATGGCTGCTCGCCACCAGTTCGGGCGACTTCAACACCCTGATAAATAATGATATCCAGATTAGGTTGGATTTGGAGCGTCATTTTTATGCCCTATGGCGACGAATGGCGCCTCCACCGCCGTTTACTCTCGCGCTTCTTCCAGCACAGTGCTGTTCAACAGTGGCATCCAACGCAAACACGCGAAGCCCGGCGCCTCCTCCAGTGCATGCTGGACGACAACATTGATCTCCGTCACGTTGCAAAGCTGTGAGTTCTCAGTCGGCAGACGCATTGCGGCCGGACGCTCGTTCTAATTCAGAATAGGTCTCTTTGCCGATCTTTGCTCCGCATCTCTCATGGTATACCTGCACAGAGGGTTGGCTCTGCTTTCGTCAAGTTATTGTGCGATGTTGATCTTGCTGGTACGGAGGGATACAGCCATTTAGTCCTATTGTTCCCCCTGTTCCGCCGTATTCCAGCCTGGTGTCCAGGTGGCTACTGGCAAAGTAAAGTTGGCGAATGGCAACGCCTCGCTCGACGAAGCCTCGAACTTCCCTTCGATGTATCGCAGGACGCAATGGTAATCCCTAATCCACATGATGTTCTCAAATTCTGACATCTTGATTCGTGGCAGGCCGACGGTGATGCGCACCCGTCTATCCTAAGCAAGCTCCTAGACACTGCTGCAGATAGCGGTGACACCGCGTCAGATCTCAGAGTCACAGAAGAAGCCGCCAAGGCAATCACTGCGGTCACCTTCATCGCCGGTGCTGATACGGTACAGCTATCTATACTCTCGCGCGACCATCACACTCAGTTGCCCTCAGACGATCGGGACGTTTCAGGCATTTTTCCTGGCCATGCTCCTCCACCCAGAGGCGCAGAAGCGTGTACAAGAGGAGCTCGATGCCATCGTCGGGCCCGAGCGACTGCCGAAACTCTCCGACCGACCGTCGTTGCCGTATGTCAACGCGGTCGTGAAAGAGCTGCTACGTTGGCACACTGCCGGGCCCCTCGCTCTCCCTCACAGCACCACACGGGAGGATGAGTACCGGGGGTGGAGAATCCCCAGCGGCGCAACCGTGTTGGTCAACGTCTGGTATGTATTCATACTAGCTCGGATGGGAGGCATCCGCGTTCGGACCTTAACGTTTTCAAAGGGGTATTCTGCACGATCCGGAGCTATATCCCGATCCGGACGCCTTCCTCCCCGACCGGTTCATCAAGGATGGGAAGTTCAATCACGACGTCTTCGATCCTGCGAATATAGCGTTCAGTTCAGGCCGAAGGTACGTGCCGCCGCTGTCACCAACAGTTGTTCTCGGACATTGACCTCGCGCTGTCCGATCTTTCAGAGTCTGCCCTGGGAAACATTTCGCCGAAGACTCGCTCTTCATCAACATCGCTTCGGTGCTGCACGTGTTTGACATCATGCCCGCCGTGGACGAGAGTGGATCGCCTATCCCCGTCGAGCATAAGGTCACTACAGGAATGGTGTCGTGAGTATATGAATATTTTCCATAGCTTACACTTGACTTATTCTTCCCTCCGGTACAGGACCGTGGAGCCTTTCAAGTACACTGTTCAACCGAGATCCACTGCAGCCGAGGCTCTTGTCCGAGAATCGGAATAGGCGAAGGACCTGTCGAGGCGGCCCAATGTACCACCGCAGCTCCAGGTTCACTATGATCAAGAATATTGAGCCTCGCTCGGCTCATGGTGCTGGAATAGTATAACATCGCACTCCTACCTGAAGGTTGATGTTGTGCAAACGATGACAGCTATAACGTCGGAATGGGATCATGGTGTGTACAGCATCATAGGGTACACTACATGATACATCGCCCCCTCGTTCCATCTGTAGTCGTACAGTGTCCGGAACGGGTGAATTCAGAATCAATAACTGCTCGCCAGAACCCCACTTATGCCCCCCCTTCGCGTTAAGGCTTGGACTTCTCTCTTTTTGAACATCAGATCGCCAAGCGGGGGTACGATGTCGAAGCCACGGAACGACGGGGTCCACGGCTCGCCGCTTAACTTGAAGTCATAGTGGAGCAGCATGTATGACAACACAGCCTTTAGCTCGCTCGCGACGAAGAAGCGTCCGGGGCTACGATTGGCATGCGAACGTAAGCAAAACGACTCTGCTATGGCATGAGACACTAAAGACCCACCAAGCCTGCCTCCCGTGCCCAAAGGCGACGAAGTCGACCGTCGTGTGCACAAGCTGGTGCTTGTGGGCTTCGCCGTCCTTCTCGCGCATGCGCGCGAAGCGGAACGGGTCGAAGGTGTCCGCGTTCTCGAACACGGCCTCGTCATGGTGGGTTGCGTCCACTGCTGCCATGACGAGCATCCCTCGTGGGATGACGGTGCCATCACGCAGCGTGATGTCCTTGAGAGCGACCCGCGCCATAGCAGCTGCGATGATGATCAGCATCGGATTGAACGTTCAGAATATTGGCGAAAGGCCCACGGACCGACGAAGAGGTTGTCACGCATGAGCTCCTTGAGAAAGCTGTCGAGCTTCCACATCCTGTCGAAGGCATCCTTCGTCCAGCCGTCCGTTTTGATGGCTGATTCGATCTCCGTCCGCAGAGGCTCGACGAACTCCGGGTTCTGCGCAAGGGTGAAAAGTGCTATGGTGGCGACCTATAGACAAAGGGCTCCAGCGGACGTGAATAAACGGTGACTTGACTACTGACCGTGGTCGATGTCAAGACAGAGGCAGCATTGATTCCCATTACACGCGCCACGACGTCGGCATCGGTTTCCTTGCGCGGAACGGCGATATCCAAAATCCACTGCAAGAGGTCGTTCTACCAGATATGAGAGGTGTGGACCGGTCGATCAACAAATCAAAACATACGGGTTTATTTTCCCAGTTGACATCTGCTAATGCCATAATTGCCCTGCGCTCGTCAATGATTGGCTTCAGAATCGGAAGGCATTTCTGCAAAGTCTTCCTTGAGTGGCTGAACAATATGGCGACGAGTCTGCGGCGGATAATTAGTTGTCGCCCACATATAAGACGGTCCACGTTAGCCTCACGGTTTCATGAACGACGGAAACATGCGATACAGCTTCCTATCGTTGGAGATTTCCGTCACATACGATACCGCGTACTCGAGGTACTCCGGATTGCGACCTGCATCAGCTCAAATGAGCCGAGAGCGACATCATCTGTCTCGACATAACTGACATGCCGGCATCCCGACGAAGACGCGGCTCGAAACACGAGCCAAGATCTTTTGGATAGCTTCGATCACGTTGACGTTCGTCCACTCTGGCGGCGTTATCTATCAGCTATAGAATTGCACCTGTGCAAAATGGCATGTCATCTCACCAGTATTTCGAGGAATGCACTCAGGGATTGCGAGCGTAAGTTCGTCCATGATATCGGGGAAGATGGCCCTGACATTGTGAGTGAGATCGTTCCTCAGGATGCCAATATGGTATCGATCGTAGGCCACTTTGGGACCCATAGTGTATCGCAGCTGGAATGACTATTGACGAGTCGTGAACCTTGAAGTTTTCTCGCCGCAGGTCGCTTTGGCGCAGACGAACCTTTGTGGCAAATTCCGCCAAGGAGAGCTCGTCCTCTCGCCATCTTCTGATCTGGTCAACCAACTCCGGTCCGGAGACGACGAAGGCCCATTGGTCCGGCATGGCGACCTTGAATACGGACCCATAGTACTAATGCAAGCCCATACATATGGAAATGGGTCAATTTAGCACGCAGCAATTATACGAGCAGCGGAAAGACTACAGACCTTCGTATACCCTTCTTGTAAGATCTGTCTACTGTGTTGCATGAATCTGCGCCCCCCTATGTGCGATAGAATAGGCCACGAAGAACTGCCAACAGTCGGGACGGAATGCATCTAAGCAGGCAGGTGTCAATTGGTGCCAATATGGGACATGAAGGGAATATAACTTACCGGATGCAAGCACCATCTTAGAGAATACACGATAACAATTGCAGCAACGAACCACCAGGCAGACGAAGCAAACGAGAAGTCCAACATGTATAGGTAACGCGTCAAAGTGGGGGCGTGCTACAGCGTGAAGAAGGGGGAATTGAGGGTCGTGTACGCAGGGTAGGCCATATTTATACCGTGCGGCACTCCTCCAGGCGTTGCCTGCGGGCTTGAACGCAGCGGCACACTAACGACTGCTTTCCACCTTCTGTATAGGACGTAGGCTCTGATCGATTGGTTTGATAGTTCAGCGCCCATCAACACCCATAAAGTCATGTTTGCCCCGGGGACAACTGTGTCATGATATTACAGCGCCTGAGGGATACCACGTACGATCAACCAACGTGGATGGAGAATAAGTCGGTCTACTTCTGAGCCGGACAGTTCTGGCATCGTTTGAGCGCACGAAGGCTCGAATATAATTGTCTTGTCATGTCTATTTCCTCGTAATGGGCGGAAAAGTCTTGTCAGCTTTACTGCGCTCAACTAGTTTGCTTCCACAAGGTCGGAAGCTCACCGTACGATAGTTCCATGGCAGACTTTGGTAGCTCTACTTCAATTTCTTTGGATGTCGTATATTTGAAACAATGCCTTCGATCAAAGCCTCTGTCACAATGTATCTCACGGATACCAAACAAGACCGTTAGCTTACTGGGACAAGCGACTGTTTCCCATACCGATCGAAACCGGAGATATCGGCGACGCATGGGACCTGGAGGCGCGACGCTCCGACCCGGGAGCTCTTTGATCTGCAAAGCATTACTAGGCGATGATTGTCAGCTGGTCGAGCGACGAGTGAGGCCCGCGTTTTCCATTCGAACAGAAGATACGTCAATTCCGGACGAATAAGAAGGTTGGAGTTCGACGAAGCCCATTGGAAGCTCTAGCAGACCTAGATGACGTTTAGAGACACACCGAGGTGTAGGTTTCGACGCCGGTTTGAGTTTCTTACACAAAGAGGAGATGCTGAGATCCCAGGGAAGTGCAGCGGCCCCATCATTTGGGAGCCAATGTGGGGTATAGTATCCATCGAGAAAGCTATTGTAGACATCAGAGGTACTATGCGGCAACAACTTGTGAGTAGCAGGTAGGATGCTGACGTGCGACGAGGAAAACTGTACAAGCAATGTGTGCATTCAGGATTGCGCTTTCGGCACAAGCCCCGCTCTCTGTGCAAAACTTGCGAAAGATAACCTAGGATCCTCGTCCTCTTCCTGCGCCCTATTCTCACGTATTGAGCTGATAGGCGTAGTGGCAGAGATGATTGCACGCACCGACGCTTCATCTCGCTCCTCCATGTGACCTCTCGCAGAGGCGGGCTGCGAACGGTAGCGCCCACAATGGCAAGGAAGAGAGACGCAAATGCCTCCAGTAGGATCTGTTGAGAACGCGGTGAGTGTTCGTGTGCGCACGTCCATGACTACGCCGACAGATGCTAACACTCACGTCGTTAGGAAGTGCACCCTCTGGCCTGCCAAGAGCCTTCAGGTGGGATAGATCTATCCGACAGCGTCAGTCTAGGCCGGTACCAGAATGCATCGTGGAGAACGTACGCTCATATGTAGAGTAAGCGGCTGAGAACGGCAAGGCACGCGTTCGCGAGTCAGCGAACTGGTTGACATCGAGCACAAGCACACAAGTATATGCTAACCGTGCAGGAGCGCGACTGTCGCGACGATGAGCATGAGCTGGCCTAACATCTTCAGCCACACTACTGACTTTGCGAGTTCTGGCGGTTGACGGAAGGAAAGACGGGGAAAGCGGTGCGGACGGCTTGCGGACGGAGGGCGGGGAGCACGTGGCGTGTGGGTATATGATCTGGTCTGGGCCAATGGGAGCCGCCGGTCTCCATACGCGTCGCGCCCCCCGCAACCGATTCGCATAAAGCCCTCCCGCTCAAGATGTACTTCTGGTTGTCCGTGTTCGCCCTCTCAACATTACTGGTAATGTGTACGTCGTCTCGTCTATCCGCAACACTAGCCTCCTGGCTCATCACTGCCGACGTTGATGGGGGATAGTGACGTTCCGGTACCGAGCTGCGCTCTTCAACCCCATGCGGTCGCTCTTCGGAGGGCACCGTGGCCCCGTCGCCGCGCACTACCAGCCCGTCGCGACTTTCGCGGACCAGGTCGACGCCGGCCTGTCGTCCTCGACGTTCGACATCGAGGCGAACATCCGCGAGGGTGACTCTCGGGCTGGTCTCGACGAGCGCGGCACCCAGGAGGTGCTGGACATCATGCGCCGGGAGCGCGTAAAGTGAGTGTATTCTAGCTCTTCATTGTGTTATTTGGTGCTTGTGTGTTGTGGCAAGAGGAGAAAGGGGGAACGGGTTGCTTGCGATGGTTAAGTTGTGGAGGAGGATTATGGGGGCTGACTATCTCTCGCACTTCCAGCTTCGACCAAGCAAGGCTGATTCGGCAGAACCGCATTCTCGCTGCGCATGGCATAGACCCTTCAGGTCAGTAAATCCTTCTATCTCACTCAGACCTTCACCATTTTGACCGACACGAATCCTGTGTCTCATTCCCGATCTCCATCGCTTCAGGTATGCCACTCGACGCCAAAGCCGTAACTCGCCTATGAACGAAGATACGCCCTCCCCACAACCTTTTCCCAGTCATCTGCACTGTATTTCTCGCAATATCTCACCCCCACCCTCAATGCCCTCTACTCAAGCTGGCGCACAGGCAGTGCACACTCCGCAGCACTGTGCGCCACATCGGACAATTCTCCCCTCCCGCTCTTTCCCGCTTTCCTGTTGTTTCTCTCGTGCACTTCTACTCAGATAACGATGCGCACTGTCTCATCAATGTCGCATCGGCACATAACACACAATCCTTGTTGTTGTCTTGTTTTCCTTCTAGTTCCCGCGCATGCATGCTCCTGGGTACCGTGTAGCAGCCCTGTCTCTCCGGATGCTTTGTACTATCATCAGTGCCACTCAATGCCCATCGGCGTTATCGTACCGCGGCCTTGTGCGATTATTGCGGCCTGCTGCCGGTTACAACAAACCTAGGTTCTGGGCAAGCCTCCTCCTGGCTCATGTGCCAGCCCAAGTATGGGCGCTTCCGGGTGGGTTCTGACACCCATAGAGCCAAACAAAGGAGTGCCGATTCCGGACTTCGAGCGAGCAGCGAACATTTACAACACAGCGATTAACGAGGATTATCGAGTGACTCAGTTTTCGAATCCCAGTCAATCAATGAGAACGTCCAAGCCTATCTACCGCGATATCTAAGGCGGAGCGTCGCAGGTCCATACCGATCCTCCCAGCCCTCACACTGATCACGCATACGACCTGACCTTCGAGAACCAGAACGGCCGGTCGTTCTTGAGCGCGAGCGGCGTCGCCTCCCCGCTCCCGAGGTGCACCGAGCTGTACTCGCGGAAGTCGAGGCGGTTCCACCGGCCGAGCGGGCGCGAGCGGAGGTCGAGCACCATCTGGAACGAGTACCGCGTGTTGTGCGTGCCCGGGTCGAGCAGGTCGTCGATGTGCACCTCGGTGCCTTCGAGGTACCATGTGCCGATGAAGAAGCCCTGGTAATAATGTGAATAACGGGAAGTGCATGGTGGAGAGGGAGGGGCTTACCTTCATTCGGAGGGTGGGTTTGAGGAGGGGGATGATTTCCTGTGGCTTGTGCTCTTCGTTCGCGAGAAGTGACAGGACTTGTCCGTCAGGTAAGAACCGCCTAGCTCGAGGTCAGCATGGGTCGTGATGTATGTGAACATGCTGCGCACGTACAGATAGCGGTAGTATGTGATCAAGTGACTGTACTACGGTGGGTGTCAACGGCTGAGGGAATCCACCCGATCTGTGTGTATATACGCACGTTTATCCAGGCATTCTCGCCCAAGCCGTTGCGTCTAAAAGTCCGGAGGCAGTTTAAGCTTCAACGAATACACAGCGTTGATTGATGGTCAAAGTACGTACACGTAGTGACAGACGGCAATGTAAACTCCATCGTAACGCACCCTTGGGTGCTCAATATATATCCGCCGGTAATCCGTCATGTATTTTAGCACTAATGCATCGAAATCTTCCTCCGTCGATATTTGTGGTGGCTTCAGCACCCGCGTCACCAAAGGTCTGATAGCCCCCATCATTCATGAGAGAGCCGCATTATGGTGAAGCCGAGACGCACCTCCATATAGATGCGTCTAAACTGATGACGCGCGCTTTGCGGTTCACCTTCGCAAACCGCTCCAGTGTTGTATGGTTCAGAAGCCGGAGGATCATCATAAGCAGTTCGTCAGGTAAGAGGTTGATTGGGACAGCCTCTTTCTCGTTCTCGGGATCAAATGCAAGGTTCGCGGGCCACGAAGAGACCAAGTTAGCCAACAAGCCCGTCACGAAGCCCTCTCCGCGGTTCCGCGCTACGGGAACAGTCCCGGGAGCCAACTGCATACTCTGCATGCCTTGTGATAGAGCGTCTACGGCCCCAGACACAGACGAAGTCTTGCGGTGGTGCACCTTCGGCTGTGCCGAAGACGAGGATACGGACGAGGCTTTCCTGTGCAGCTCCTCCTCCATCAGGTGGAACGCGCGGTCGACATTGTTGTCCATGCGGAACGCCGTCCGGTAGAGCCGCAGCGCGTCGTCGAGCTCGCCCCGCTGTTCGTGCTGCACGGCCTTCCGGTACACTTCCACGGCTCGCTGCAGCGCCGGGCCGAACGGTGCTGGGGCAACCGCCGCTGGCGATCGCTTCGTCGTCGACGCTGCTGTCGTCGTATGTGCGCCATGCGATGGGCGGCGTTGTGTTAAGTGGGGTGCGGGAGGCGAGCGAGCGTGGGCAGGGCCGTCCGGACTCTCGGCGGATGAGGAGGCCGCGGGCACGGGTGCGGGGCTGGCGTCCTGGGCCTGACTCGGAGGCGCCGCCTTCTTCTTGCTGCGCACCTCCTCCAGCCACTGCTGTCTGAAGCGCACGAGCTCTTCGGGCTCGTTTGCGACAGCCGCTGGAGGGATGGCGGAGGACATGGCTAGCGTACAGAGTCCGTGAGATGGGTGAACGTATTCAAGAGTTGGAGGGGTTAGACGCTCGGCTTACTACTGGGTATGGCTTATCGCGGACTTCTAAGGGGCGACAGCACCGATATAGAGCTCCATAATGTCGCCTTTACTACATTGATAGTTCACATTAACTGCAGACTTAGATGCACTAATCCGGTAAACTTGCCACCTTTTACATCACCCCACCCGTCACTGCTGCTACACTACCCACGACGACCTAACCGCTCCCAATCCCTCCCTCCTCCTTCTCTCTCGTTCTTCATCTGGCCACCTGGCCGCTCTCTTAACCCCCTCTCGTTAGCACAACATGGAGAGCAACAAGGACGAGGCCCTCAAGTGCCTCGCGATTGCGCAAAAGCACCGCAGCGCAGGGAACTACGCCTCCGCGAAGCGGTTCTGCCAAAAGTCGCTCACGCTCTTCTCCACCTCCGAGGCTGTGAAGCTGCTGGAAATCATCGAGGTCGAGTTCCGCGAGTCAGAGTCGTCCGGCTCCTCGTCGGGCGCAGGCGCAGAGGCACGCACGTCGGCGGCAGAGGCGCACCCGTCCGCTGCGGGCGCCCGACAAAGGCACGCCGGGGCTGGGGAGTCATCCAAAGCGGAGGGCAAGGCGAAGGCGAACGGCGATGCTGCTGGTGGGGCGCAGAAGAAGAGGGATTATACCCCGGAGAACGCGGCTGTCGTCAAGCGTGTGCTCAACTGCAAGGCGACGGAGTACTACGAGATCCTGGAGCTCAAGCGCGACTGCGACGAGGGCGACGTCAAGAAGGCCTATCGCAGGGTGAGTGCTGCTGCTGCTCTCATGCGGAGTGCGAGGGTGGTTGTGTTGAACGGGCGACGTGTTCGCTAGCTTGCTTTGGCGTTACACCCAGACAAGAACGGCGCACCCGGCGCCGACGAAGCGTTCAAGCGTGAGTTCTCCCACCATTCGCCACATCTCTCGACCTCGCTCAATCATCTGTAAAGTGGTATCGAAGGCGTTCCAAGTGCTATCAGGTAAGTGCCTCTCGATCTCCACTAGCCATGCAACAAGTAGAGCTAATCATTGGCTGCGTACAATTTCTGCCTAGACTCGAACAAGCGAGCTGCGTATGACCAGCATGGCTCTGACCCCGAATCACGCTTCAGCGGCATGTCCTCGTCGGGCCGTGCGTCGCCCGCATTCTCGCGTGGTTCGTTCGGTGGTGGTGGCTTCGACGGGGAGATGAGCCCCGAAGATCTGTTCAACATGTTCTTCGGCGGTGGCGGCATGCCCATGAATGGCGGATCGTTCGGTGGAGGACCGTTCGGCGGCCCTAGTAAGTGCTCTCTGGCATGCATCGACGCTGCAAGGCTCACGGTTCCGTCGTAGTGTTCACAGCGACATTCGGCCCTGGCGGTTTCCGCACCACGCGCATGCGCACAAATGCACGGCAAGAGCGACCAGCGGCCGAACCTCGGTCAATATGGGTGCAACTCCTGCCGCTGTTCCTGCTCTTCGCCTTCTCGCTTCTCAACGCTCTCCCGAACCTTTTCGCCTCGACACCCACCCCCGACCCGCGCTTCTCGTTCCAACCCTCGACTCGGTATAACGTCGAGCGCACGACGGGCGACCTGCACGTCAAATACCACGTCAACGCGGCGGAGTTTTCAGGGCACCCGATCGCCGCTGAGCTCGCGCGGAACGAGAACAAGCCTGGCCCACAGCTACGCAAGTTCGAAACCAACGTCGAGCGCGCGTACACGCAGGATCTGTTCGCGCAGTGCCAACGTGGCATTGACCGCAAGCAGCGGCGAAAAGACCAGGAAGTCGGGCTGTTCGGGATCGGGACAGACTGGGACAAGGTGCGGCAGATCGACGAGGAGCCGATCGAGAGCTGCGACAAGCTGAGGAGCATGGGGTTGCTCAAGTGATCGTGATGCATGTTATACCGTGTATGCTGTATATGATATGCGATAGGTTCGCGCGCATGAGGACCATACTGATTCAGAGGATACACATTGGCTAATCATGTATTTATTCGCTTTCTATGACGTCTTCGGATGCGCTGCAGCAGACAGCAGCACTACGCGAGAGATGGGGCTAGTGTTCAGTGTTGTGGATGATGGGGCAGGCCGAGGGACTCGAGAACGCGCCGGGTTCGGTCCAGGCTAGGGGTCGCGACCCACACAAGCGCGTATGCGACTGGTGTTGGCAGTCGCGCGTGGAGATGTCAGGAGAAGCTAAGGGATGGCATTGCGGCGATGGTACAGAACGTCTCCAGAATTACTGCTCCTGCTGCTTGGCCCGCTCGAGCTTGAGGTAGAACTCCTCCTGGCGCTGGACTGGACGCGATACGAAAAAGCAACGAGTCAGCGACGGAACGTGGGCAGGCGAAAGAGGGCGCGAAGATGCAGCACGGAGGCGAGTGCCTCCGCTGTAGACGTGGAGGAAGAGAGGTGTGCTCACCGGTCTTGAGGTGAATGCCATACCTGTTGCGAGGACGTGAGTTAGAATGACGCAGTGCACGAAGAAATACGAAGGGGACTAACCAGAAAGCGTAGCCCGCGCTGACGCCGAGGCCGAGGGCGGTGGTGAGGTCGAGCCAGAAGCGCTTCCTGAGCTTTCCGGTGATGGGTGCGATGGGCATGGCTGGCGTTGAGCTCGACGGAGAGGACGGCGAGGAGGACACGGACTGGTTTGTCCTTGGACGGGAGGGCAAAGTCGGGATGAGGGAGAGGAGACAGACGCCCGCGGGAGGACGGAGGGCACGAGCCAAACACGCGTCAACATTGAGGCCCTGCGTGTGGACTGGAGTCGGTCAGGCCGCGACTGGAGCACCTGCACTCATCCATCCTCTGCGAACGGAGCCCCCTCATCGCCCGTTACATCCTCCTCGCCGTTCTCACCAGCCTGCACGCTGCCCAGCTTAGCATCTGCTTTCTACCGCCGCTACATCAACGCCTTCCCATCGCACTTTTAGCCACGCACTAGTCCTGCATACCACCCCGCACTCCCCATCGTTGCACTAATCCCTACTGTGATCATGGATCAGGACGCGTCTTCTTCAGGCGGTTGGCGGTTTGCCCAATGCTTCGGCGACAAGGGTGAAGTAGAAGATATCACCGAGGGTCAGTCATCTTCATCATCACAGAGCCACTCTCCAGCCCAACGTCTTATCTTGTCCTCCTGAATCGTTCCAGCCGACATCATCTCGACCGTCGAGTTCGATTCCACAGGAAACTACCTTGCTACGGGTGACAAGGGTGGCCGCGTTGTCTTGTTTGAGCGGAATGAGATGGTGCGTCGCGCGTCTTACCCCTCAAGGTTCGTGGGCCCAATCAGCTCATCCCCCGCGTCTCGGCGGAACGCAGAAAAAGGGCTGCGAGTACAAATTCTACACGGAGTTTCAGTCGCACGAGCCCGAGTTCGACTATCTCAAGTCTCTGGAGATCGAGGAGAAGATCAACAAGATCAAGTGGTGCAAGCGACAGAACGCGGCGCACTTCCTGTTGTCTACCAATGGTGTGTAGGCTTTCAAGTGGACCTGATCGTGTGCGGGAACCTCTGACACCTCTGTAGACAAGACCATCAAGCTATGGAAGGTGTTCGAAAGGTCATTAAGGGTGGTGGCGGAGAACAACCTCCTTGAGGGCCAGAGATCGCTACCCGCTCCCATCCTCCAGCAGAACTTGAGACTTCCTCGCACGACTTTGCAAGACAATATCATTGCTGCTGTACCGCGGAAAGTCTACGCGAATGCACATGCGTATCACATCCACTCGATCTCTGTCAACTCCGACCAGGAGACATTCGTCTCCGCGGATGACCTGCGTATAAACCTCTGGAACCTGGACATCAGCGACCGTAGCTTCAGTGAGTGCTCCTACCTCCATCGCACATATATAATGCCTCTCAAACTCTTCATGAAGACATCGTCGACATCAAGCCGGCGAATATGGAGGAGCTGACCGAGGTCATCACTGCTGCCGAGTTCCACCCGATACACTGCAACCTCTTCATGTACAGCAGCTCGAAAAGCAACATCAAGCTCGCGGACATGCGTGACTCCGCGTTGTGCGATAGACACGCAAAGAGTACGTGCTCGTCATCCTCGATGTCAGTGAGATGCTGATCTGTGGCTGTGCGCCTTACTCCAGTGTTCGAAGAGGAGGAGGATCCGACGAACCGATCCTTCTTCTCAGAGATTATTTCATCTATTTCTGACGTGAAGTTCAGCCACGACGGCCGATACATTTTGTCGCGCGACTACCTGAACTTGAAGATCTGGGACATCAACATGGAGAGCAAACCCATCAAGACGATCCCCATTCACGACCATCTCAGAGGGAAGCTCTGCGACTTGTACGAGAACGACTGCATATTCGACAAGTTTGAATGTGTGTGGAGCGGCGATGACAAGTGAGTTTTCGTTCTTACTACATTGGGCGCATACTATGCCGTACAATGCTTCGCACAATCACTGACCGCAATTCTGTATGACGTAGGAGTGTCCTAACAGGCTCATACCACAACTATTTCCGGATATTCGATACGGACACCCTGAACGACGTGGTCTTGCAGGCAGACAAGTCTGCGTTTAAGACCAAGAAGATCGGCGGACCCCTACCCGGCAACAAGCCTGGCATGAAGAACGGTATGCGTCCGGGTGGACTCCGGGAGAACATGGCGCTCGAGACGCTTGACTTCAACAAGAAGATTCTGCATGCGAGCTGGCATCCACGAGAAAACACCATTGCGGTAAGCGACCTGAGGCACCTCGTTTCCTATGACCTCATACTGATCTGTATGTACTTGCGTATGTCTAGATCGCTGCAACGAACAACCTGTTCCTGTACAGCGCAGCATGAGCGTGCTGGCGTGGCACCGTTACCCCTGCATTCGCAGTCTGCCGCCACCATCACCCTCATGCCCGTTGTTCTCTCTACCTTCTCCCCTATCCCGTGCATACCACCTCCCTACCCGTCTTCCCGCACGATACGCACCCCCACCGCTGACGGAGCCGAGACTGACGACCCGAGATACCGAGACTCCACGACGGACATCATACGCATTCCCACCTCTATCACGCTCATTCGCCCCGCACGTGTCACGACTAGCTCGGCCTCCCGCCCATCTCACATCCTCCCGCATCATCCCTCAATACTATATATACGCGCTGCCGCGCCGCTCGTCTCATGTTCTGCGTCGCCCGGCTTGCCGGGCGCATTGCCATTCGTACCTCACACCGTACTAATCCTCTGCGTCCCGCTTCGCTTCTCGTTACACCCCTTCCCGTGCCCTGTCGGACCTCAGACTTCTACCCTACGCCGTACTACCCCTCACGTCCCACCCACCCATCGATCAATCGCCCTACGTACGTCTCCCCCGCGCGCGCTCTCTCATTGTGTCTCTCTCGTCGTCCCCTTGGCTTCCCCTCCGGTGCATTGTGCGTCTCGTGTCGGCAGCGGCCGCGTCTGTATCATCTTACCTCTCGTGCACTCTTACGCTCCCCTCTTCCCCCTCCCTCCTCTCGTCCTTACCTCCTCACCTCGCCCCGTTCCCCGTTCCTCACCTCCTCCCCCTTACCCAGGGCGGGCACCCGCTGTTCCACGCGTCTCCCGTTCAGTGTCTATCGCATCTCGTACACCGTACATACAAAGAAGAAGGGGATGGTAGTTCCAGTAGAAGAAGAATGTATATTTGAATCAGGACAGACATCTTATTGCCTACGCCGCGGTCCGCGTTGTGCAGGAAACCGCAGTTGCCAGAGATGATTCCCAATGATTCCCAATATCCAGGTCAGGACTCCCGAACCCCAAAAGATGATAGCGAATTTGTGGATGTGCACCCTCCGCGGGGTCGCTGTGCGGTTACCCTTCGGGATTCGACTAGTGTTACATACAATGCCGCACTCTCGTCTAGATCCTTGAGAGTGAAGCGATCCCGTTCTGACCACACTGCCGCAGATAGCGCTACGATTCCAAGTGCTTTGAGTATGCGACGGCATGGAATGTATGTTACAAGGAGCGAGAAGAAATCAGCGGAAGCCGGGGTACAAAAGTCAAGGGGTATGCGTACCTTGATGACAACCAAGCCGTCATGACTCAAGAAGACGTGATTCACCTGTGTTCTGCCAGCGACACCCTCGCGGAGTGGCAGCGTTCGCGTGGTGGTCTTGTACGGGAGTGAGGTGTGGATGTCGTCCTTCCAAGTCTTCGTCTCCCTGATGTAGTCGACGTCGTCCTCGGGAGCTTGCCGATGTATCCTCTCCCCGAGTTCGCCACCACTACCGTTCGCCTGGCCCGCGAGCAGTGAGGCAGCTGCGCCTAGGGGGTGGACTTCGTAGACCGTAACAATGAGCTGACGCTGCGGTGGGTAGTATGATGTAAGGGCGGCGTAGGCTCCGAGTACGGAGGGCGACGAAGTCATGCCCTGGCCTGGCATGGGCAGCATGCGTGTTCCAGAAGGGCCCCAGCGTTCCCATGGTATGACCCGATCTGGCTCGAATTCCGAATCGCCGATTGCTGCAGACGGAGGGGTCGTTGCGTGCTGGTTGTGAGGATCGGCAAGACGGTACTGTCTGAGCAGCGTATCGACCGGGATGAAAAGCACGAAACTCTCCATGCCCACAGTAGACGCAACATCGAAGTCGTACCCGGGAATGTTCATTGCGTATCCCAGGCTGATGATGACCGTCACGAGTGAGTGCGAATGGTCGTAACGGAAGCGATGAGGGGTACCATCAGGATAGGAAGGAGGAAGCCCTCTATCACCGTGTATGACCTTCCCTATCACTCCGTCGTGGCAAGGGGGAAGACGAAGTACGGCGAAGCTGTCTTTCAGGACGGACGTTGCGCTGTCGGCCGAAGCGCAGGGATCGAATGTGTACAAATAGATCGACATGCTGTCGCTATGGATGAGGCACAATTGCTTCCGCGTTAGGAGCATTGCAGTTATCCTGTCGTTGAGAAGGTGCGTGTGCTGGAAGACAAAGCGGGAAAAGCGGTCAGCGCGTCGCTTGCATTGTAGGATTGATCAACACCCACTGACCCAGACGATTACTCCGGTCTTCCAGTTAATGACGAGCACATCCGTTTCCGGCGAGCCTATATCCCCACCACGCATACTCCATACGACGATGTCGTCAAGAACTTGAAACCTGAGCACAGGAAACCATCCTATGAAACGGCTTGAGGTGACGGTGGGGCGCGCGGAGTCTGGATGAGGGCCGAAGCCGTTTGCAAGGGAACAGAACCGAAGCGTCGGGAAGGGGTTGTTCGAGTCGACGCTATTGCACCAGAAGAAGAGGTCCTGAGCGAGATCGACGTGGAAGCCCATGACACTCTCGATATCCAGAAGTGCGTTCAGACCTGGATAATTGTAATCCCTCGCGCGGAGTCCGCAGAACGGGCCTGGTGGCCTGTGTATCTTCAATGAACCTTCCTGCTGCTCGGCGTAAGCTATGTCCACCGCCATGCGCGCGGGAGAGTAATGCGACATGGAGTGGGTACTCCGCTGTGAATCTGCTAGTAATGCAACTTCGTGAACGGGATGCTCTCCAGATGCCCAGGCGGTTTTCCAAGCACGGAGCGCGTCGAGGCGTTCGCAGAGAGAGCTTTCGCTGCCTAGCGGGCCATCGACCATACCCGCTAACTCGAGCTCAAACTGATATGAGATACCGATATCATCGTCAATAGTTGAGGCCAATGTTCGACTGGCCTGCGAGCAAGAGTTCTCAGCAATGAGCTCGTCGTCGTCGTTGCGAGACGGTCAACATCGTATAACAGACCTGCCTGCAGACCAGGATGCCTCGCGCGTCGAGTTTTCGAAGAATAGAGAGTTGGAGCTCATGAGGAAGCTGCAAGAATGGGAACGACTCGCTGGGATGGTGGGTGTCGTCACGCATCTTGATAGTATCGTTGACAGGTCTTCGACGTGGATATCTATTGGATGAACGCGCAAGTTCCTCTTCCTCCCCTTTTCGTGCGGCGAGCTGAGATGTTTGGGAATGAGTGAGACTCAGTGGGTAGTACTGGTTTAACGTTTTGCACCGCAGCGCCGTAGCAACGCCGGCAGACCCTGGCAGACCTCTACCGACTTGGCGCGCGCCCCGGTCTGGTGACCAGTAGTAGCTATCTGTGCTTTTGTTGAGAAGTATCGTGAGCGAATACCATTCAAGTGCCATACGTTGCTAACATGACCATGGGAGGCTTTCCATTGAGTTTCAGCGGAACGGTATGACTGGCAGTAAGAGTCAGAGACAAGACGTCCGTGGCAGGACTCGCATGCCAGTGAGACGCGCGCAGATACGCCGGAAGTCAACTTTGAGTCGCCGGGAGAGCGGGAAATGACAAGAGAGATGTGCCATGTAGTGATTAGAAGGAGTAGAATGATGAACGTTCCGTCGCCGGAGATACTGCATCTTGTACATGTGATATTACATAGAAAGGGAAAGGATGATAGTGCAAATCAAGGGTGTTGAACGTATATACGTGTTCATAGTACTTCATACATTCCTACCAATGCTCCTGTGCAATCCACAGACGGCACGAAAGGTACCCAAGGAGCAACTATCATTAGCTAAAGTCGGAAAGCAAGAGTCAGGGGCCATACATACGTTGATATGCACCAAGCCGTCATGAGTCAAGAGAATGCTCCTTTGGTCCTTATAGCGTGCTCTACCGTCAGTGTCGCGGCGTGGAAGCGTTCGCGTAGTTGTCCTATAGGGTAGAGTTGTATGGATATCGTCTTTCCAAGTCTTGGTTCCCCTGATGTAATCGTCCTCGGGATGCAGACGCCGGAATTTCTGTCCGAGTTCGAGCTCGACACCAGCACCGTCCGCGTTAGCCATGAGTGGCGAGGCCTCTGAGTCCGACAGGGAATGGATTTCGTAGATGGTGACGACGTATAGATCTTCCGATGGGCAGTACGCCGCGAGGGAGGCGTAGGCTCCGAGTACCGAGGGGGGCGCACTGATGTTGCTGTGGAGATCAGACCTATTGCTTTGCACGGAAACCATGCGCGTCCCAGAGGGGCCCCAATGTTCCCATGGTATAATCCGATCCGGCTCGGATTCCGCCCCCTCGATGGCTGCAGGCGGAGGGACGTTTGCATATTGGTTGTGGGTAAGATGGTACTCTCTGAAGAGTGTACCAACTGGGATGAACAGCAGGAACCTCTCCATCTCCGTGAGTGACTCCTCGGAATCGTACTCGGTGTCGTCCAACGCGTATTCCAAGTTTATGGTGATCGCCAAAATAGACTGTGTAGGGTCGTGGTGGAAGTCGTGTGGGGTACCAAGAGGATATGTCGGAGGAAGTCCAATTTCACTGTACACGACCTTTTTCACTACTCGATCGTGGCAAGCCGGGAGGCGGAGGACGGCGAGGCTATCTTGAAAGGCACATGGCTGGTTGTTGGCCGAAGCGCACGGATCGAAAGTGCACAGATATATTGACATGTTGTCGCAATGTAGGATACACAGCTGCGTCTGCGAGATGAGCATCATGTATATCCTGTCGTTGTGGAAGTGCATGTGCTAGACACGATGCCGTCAGCTCACCATTTACGTTGAAAATGTAGCATCTACTGACCCAGACGACCATTCCGGTTTTCCAGTTGATGACGAGTAGATCGGTTTCCTGCTCGCCTGTGTCCCCACCATACATGCTCCATGCGACGATGTCGCCGAGCACCTGCATCTCGAGGAAGGGGAACAACTCAATGTACGTCGGGAAACACGAGAAGATGGTAGGGCGAGCAGCTTTCGGGTGGGGGGCGAAGCCATTAGAGAGGGAGCAGAAATGGAGCGACGGGGGAGGGTCATTAGTGATCCCATCGCACCAGACAAAGAGGTCCTGAGCGAGATCGACGTGGAAGCCTGTGATACTCCGGAAGTTGATATGGTCTTTTAGTCCTCCATAGACGTATTCGCCCCCGCCAAGTCCGCAGAGTAGGCCCGGTGGCCTGATGATATGTACTGAACCTTCTTGCTGATCGATGCACGCGACTTCCACCGCCATGCGCGGTGGTACGTAATGCCACACGGAATGACCGCTCTGCTGAGAACGTGTCAGCGTAACTTCATACACAGGATGTTCCCCGGATGCCCAAGCGGTCCTGAAATCGCAGATAGCATGAAGACGTTCATGCAGGGGACTGTCCGAATCATCGCCTTGCGGGCCATCGGCCATACCCGCCGCTTCGAGCTGGAGTTGATATAAGGTGCGGAGATTGTCATCGATGATAAATCCTAACGCAGGACTGGCCTGCAAGTATCATGGGCAACCATGGTTAGCCTGCCATTATCAACACCCACATTTGCTGGGGAACAGACCGCTTTGCAAGCCAGAAGGCTTTGCACGTCGAGATGCTTGAGGATCGACAATTGCAGTTCATGAGGAAGCTCCAAGAGATGGAACGAGCCCGTATGGTGGGTGTCGACTTCGCACATTCCGTTAGATTGTCATGGGTGTTTGTTTTAGTACACTTGTGGTATATAAGTATCGTGGTATGAGTGAGTCACGGCGGCGGCGACCGCCGCGCGCTCTTGGCCACAAAGCATGAGGTGGCTGTGCGCCCACAGTATGTTTGGCGCCAGGCTGTCTGACTCCGGGCGACATAGGTCGGTACCCACACGTGAATCCGCAACCAATCTGGCTTGGAAGTGCTGCAGATGAGTCCTCATGTGGTATATCAGGAGCAGCCACGTTGCATGCGCTCTGAATCACTTGAGAACGATTATGCATCACCTTCATGTTGGAGTTCTCTACACTGGCCACGCTATCGTACATTGGTATCCACATTACAAAACCCGTCCTCCGCCCTGATCGAGCAAGTGGCACGTTTGTAAGGCACCACCGCGACAACGTCTAAAGCCCCGGGACAATGACAGCCCTGAAGCGAGCGGTGGACCGGTGATCGTAGGCTTCCTGGGCCTTGTCGAGCGGGAACATCTGCACCATGCATTTGATGTTGTGCGCCTTGGCCAGCACGAGACAGTCTTCGCTATCCGTCGCGACGCCCGACGGCCAGCCTCTAATCGACAGACGCGACCCTATAAGATGGGCTAAACAAAGTCATAGACGTCTGTCCGTCAATGGCGCGGTTCAACACCGTGACGTATGTGGACAGCAGAGAACGCACTAGGAGGGATGGTGATCGGGTTAGCCTCGAGCGCAATAAGCAGCATCGCCCCCCCAATGGCCAGGCCAGGAATGAGGTTCTGGATAGCGTCGGCATTGGGCGCGGTGCACATGATGACCTTCGCGCCACCCAGGGCGTGCAAGGCTGCGGCCTGGTCTTCCTTTGAGCCATCGATGTACTCGTGCGCTCCCAGTTCGCGCGCCAGCGCCTCCTTCGCGGAGCCGGACGATAGGGCTACCACCCGGTACCCCATTGCGTTCGCGATTTGGAGCGCAAGGTGCCCGAGACCGCTAGGAAACGGTACCGTGGAATTAGCAGAGGATCGAGAAGGCAGACTTTTGGAGATGTTGACATACCCGATGCCCTGCACGGCGACGTATTCCGGAGGGGTGATGTCCATATTGCGGAGTGAGTCTGGATACCAATATAAGTCGGAAGGCTTCCCACGAACTAGAATGCAAGCGAATCTGACTAAAGGTGGTGATGCCTGCGCACAGTAGCGGAGCAGCTTGGGCAGGCTCGAGGCCGTCCGGGATGGCCGCGACGGCTTCGCTACGAAGGGTGGCATACTCGGCGTAGCCGCCGTCCCTGAGCACGCCTACCATAGCCAGTTCAAGCGTCAGTTCGTCCCTGAAAACAAGCTGAGAAGCCTGCGCGTACCATTGATGTCTTCGCGCTCGCATGTCAGGAAATCCCCGAGGCGGCAGCGAGCACAAGTGTGGCAATGCCCGCCGTGCCATCCGCCGCCGACGCGCTGGCCCAACTTCCACACCTTTTCCGTGGGAGAGATGGCGACGACGTCGCCGACGATCTCGTGCCCGGGCACGCGGGGATAGACCACGTCGAACGCGCCCTCACGAACGGCTGCGTCGCTGCAAAGGGTGCATCGGTGAAGCCGTCCAGGTACAGGTTGGCGTGGCACAACCTTACCTCCCGCAGACACCGCAGGCAAGGACCTTGACGACGATCTCGTTGTCCTTGGGGTCCTTCCAAGGCATGACCATCTTGGTCAACTGGCCTCTGACCTCGGTGAAAGCATAGGCGATGTAAGAATCGGGATGGGGGAGACTGAGCGCCATGCTGGGATATGCTGGGTGTCGATGTCGGAACCCTCACGTCGTTGGGTCTTTTGTACTCGCCAATTCTCCGCTGCCAGTTGATCAATTTCTCCCATGTTGGATAAATCGCCGACGATAGCTAAGGTCACATAGGTTCCTCCAAACTGCGAGAAGAGCTCGGAGAGACAAACCCTGGCCTCGCTGCCCGACGTCAGGGGTTTCTTCACGACATCGCTTGAGACCTGGGCCACGCCGGAGGCAACACGGCGAAGTCGAAGGTGAACGTCGCGCTTGTTCCATATGTGGCGTTAATAGACTTTGCTTCTAAAGTCCCAAGATCCAGCCCGGCACGTTTCAGAGCTTATCGAGCCTTTGTCAAACGATTCTCAACTGCTTGTAGTGTTCCCACACATTCTTTGAGCGCTGCAGCTTCACATCGCGACGGAAAATTGGCAAGCCGCAAGATATAGCACAACTACAACTTTCAATGCTCCTACTAGTGATATCAGCATGTTGTATGGCAAAACGACGGTCTCCCTGACTCACTAGTGTTGTGTGCAGCTCGCCTGTCGAGATCCGCAACCGTCCATCTTCAAGCGTCTGGCCGGCATTACACCGGCCACACAGAAGAGGCAATAAAGTTCACGATAGCAAGTTTACAGCATTGCGTATATCTTGCGAGCCTAGCTGTGTGCGCTCCATGATCGTCAGCGCTGTGCAGGAACTTCTCTGCAGAAGTTCTTTAGGTGCCTTGTGATAGCTCGTGGTGCAGAGATGCGTCCTAAGGCTTGACGTCGCAGTCGAGCCAGCGTTTGAGCAGAATCCACGATGCCCTGTTGAATGCCGGTATCGTAAAGTTTCGTATCGTTTACGTACTCGCCCAAGGATAGAGAAAGGACAGACAAGCAAAAGCACCGAAAACCAAAGGCAGAAAAGCTTCCGGCTGAGTACTTCTTGAGATAGCTCGGAGCGTACTTGACAAAGGAGCGAACGCATAAGAGCACTATAAGAGCGACAGAGCGCCCATACTCGAGCGCTAGACCGTGGGAACTTCGTCCGGTAGGGGATTGGATGAGTGCACAGAGATTCAGAACGTTCCTCTCTCTCTCAGTACTTCTGTGGTCTCCCCGGAGTAGGGAACTACGAGCACACTGGCACTGGCAAGTCGAGATACGCTCTAGAGTTTAAAGGTCTAGTTCTTCATGGCTCAGCCTGTCTGCGTCACTCCGACCCCTCTGCAGCGTCTCCATGCACGTCCTACTGCTACCAATGCGCTATGGGGGCATATCCTTCGTAAGACAGGGTCTTCTCAAGTACCACATTCGACCGCAACAAGTACCAGCACCTTTGGCAAGCATACACCCACTATCGCACCTGTCGACAAGGCTGGGGCTTCTACTAGGATCCTGCTTCATGACACTCAAGCCCATCTCGAACGGTTCACAGATCGCGTTGCTGAACTCGTGACGGACTTGGATAGTGTCAAACACGAAATTGTTGGGGTGCAGAACCTTTATGCGGAGGATCACGAACAGCTAATGGATAAGATGATTGGTTTGGGTATGTTTTGCACCAGTCTTGGAGAGCGTGTATGCGCCTGATACAGCTCATGTGCCTAAGCCAATCGGAGCCAGATAGAACTTCAGAAAAGTATCGGCAGCCCTGCGCAGAGCCCACAAGTCCGGGATCTAGCGAAAGATATGACCCATTTATCCAGCAGGGTCGACGCACTTGAGAAGAAGGTCGAAAGCCTGAATGTGGTGCGTTCCTTCCGTCGCTGGCCATGTGAGCTAATGCGCATACAATGCCGCCTTCAGCTAAATCAAACACAGCTACAAGTCTTGCAGACGATACGGGATCAACAAGGCCAGATACTGACATCCATCAGTCCTCTCCTCTCCCTCCTACAAGCCGTGCCTCTACATGTGGAAAACGCCCGGAACCACGTCAAGGACGCCGTCGTGGATCTGCGACAGGAGATTCTCTCGAGAATGGCTGCCACTAGAACTTCTGCTGCAGGCAATACGAACGCTGTTCCTGTGGTGTCTAGGGCCTCTCCAGCGACTATCTCTGGCGTGTCTCCATCTGGTGAATCTGGACTTGGCCAACAGCGCAAAAAGCGGCGTCTGGAGTCTTCGCTTGAGCGTCCGGACTCTGGTGGTACTAGGCGGAGAGAACGACCTCATGACATTCCGCCACCCCACTTTTCTGCTCGCCTTTCTACTACTAAAGTCTCTCAGAATCTCACATCTCCCGATGTTCTTCTGGCGAAGCGCCCCTCGCGTGCTCTCTCACGCACTCTGCAGAGTTTGCCGGCTGATCAACAGCCCCCACCCAGACCTGCTGGAGGCTCTCCTGCGGGCCCTGCCGCGCGCACTGTTTCCCGGTCGACCTTCCTCAGTCAGGCCGCTCCGCTTCACACCTCTAGAGTTGTGCCTCCGTTATTTAGCACACCCAAACATGATCAGCATGGTCTGAACGACACACCCTCTACGCTACACTCTGGGAACCCGCTCCGAGGCCCTAACCCGCTCTTGCGTCCGACAAAGATAGTTTCCTCATCTGGTCCTGCGTCCGACGTATACGATTCTCCGTCCAGGGGAAATGAACGGTCCACAAGCTCCGCGAACCAACCAAACTCCACTTCTGCGGTGAACCACGAGCTCCCTGCTGTCCCCAGCCGAAGCCCAGCAATCAAGATACCGACTCCTACAAATCAGTATAGAGCTTCGTCTGGGTCCCTTGCCCCCTCTTGCGACGTACCGCTTGGGACTCCTCGTATAGACACGACGTCGGCCGGAGCCCACCTCTCCGACATGCCTCCGCCTAGTGTAGGCAAGCCGATGAGTCTGAAGGACCGGCGTGCTATGGTCGTTGATGACCCCCAGGTCTGCGTTCGTTCCTGAGCCGGCGAGCTAAACTGACGTGAGCCTTGTACAGAATATGGAAGGCAAGAGATTCATTCCGCTCGACGACGATGACGACGATGATATGGACGCGCTAGCAATGATGTAGTATTGAGCTGTTGGACACGCCTCCGCATATCTGGGTTTGAACCTAATGTATACCCTCCGGACTCACTGTTTTGTTGGCTGGAAGACTATGAACATCGTATTTGAACTTTGAACGAATGCATGCGACTACGCGATCTGGAGTACACCAACGGAACCGGGCGAAAACCAATAACTAAATAAACGCAGACAAGATGGGATGATAAAGAACAGCAAGGAAGTGAAGAGTAGTCCCGGCAAGCGCGAGTGTATGTAGTGAACATCCTGACAAAAACACGCAGGAAGTCAAAGTTCTACGACGCGGCAACTCTGGTGTGCGCCGTCGGAGACCCTACTTCCTCACTATCTCCCAAGATGTTAATCATCTTCACTCACGTCCTTCAACACCTCCAGGATCCCTCTCCCATCGCACTTTGGCATCA
>MU278585.1:0-85882 GCA_022385745.1 Cubamyces sp. BRFM 1775
ATGTCCTCTTCTACTTACGCTTACTCTGCTAACAGCGTGAAAATTGCCGTCAGGCTGCGAGGCTTCTTAACGGTATGGTGGAAGGGCTTAAGGGAGCGCTGTGCAAGTAATGGTAAGTTAATGTCCACACAGGCCCTTTCTATCGTGTTTCTAACTAGGCGATGACGCTATCTCGGTATGTCTTGTCTTGGTCTGGTGCTCTCTTGTCTCACTGCGGGCTGGTATCTCTGGGTCAACGTACTTGTGGATTCTTACCGACATTCCTGCTTGGGTATATCTCCTGTTCTCCTCAGGTTAGGTGATGTCCTATGGCTTAGTCTCTGAATGATGGATTGCCTGATGTCTGGTGCTTGCGACTAGTGTCTACGGCTCATTGTCAAACCATTGGTGTCACTGGACAACTACTTGCTTCAGAAGGTGCGTCACTAACCCCCGGCGATGATGATTTGTTCACTTTGGCTAGGTAGCATGGATACCAGGAGAGCCACGAGGGTGTTAATAGTGGGTAGCGGTGGGTATGGCATTGGTGTGGCCGGGGCATATCTGCCAGGCAGATAGGCCAAGCGGGATGCGCTGGCACCCAAACCTGATGCGCGGGCGCGCGCGTATACATACGGGCATCTATAGCGACGGTGTACCTAGTATCATGTATTTCATGTAAATACGAGTGCCTGCAGGAATATCAACTACAGTGATGCCATTCTTCAATTTGTGCACAAGGGTAGCCGGGAAAATTGCTAGGAACCCGGTCGACCGACATCCATTCGAAAGTGATAATTTTTGCAATGAGAAGTGACGAAAAGCGTCTGTGTACCCACAAGACATGAAGTGACGAAAGGGAAAGTTTAGTTTTGAAAAGTGCGATTTCGAACTGTCGCTTGAAGTGACACTTTTTGCCGGTCAATTGCTCAGCGCTTACGGCGAAAAGTCGCAGTTTTCATCACAATCACTGACAATATTTGTCACTTATTCATCACTTCCGAGGTTGTGAATTTCATGACTTTCCGGGCGCATAGTGCTAGTACTTTATCACATTCATCGAGTACTGGTCCCGTTTTCAAGACCACTGACTCCGGGTACCCCGTAGGATGATTGAGAACTATTGCATAATAGCATCCTCAGGTCTGCTCTATGGTTCACTTAAACAGCTACGTGTCAGAGCGGAATTGACACTATTGCTATTGCCATTTTTGCAGCGTTACTCTGGTTCGACATTGCATTGACAGTCACGACCGAGCGCGAACGCATCTGGAAGAGAAAGATCACGTGGGCAAACATTGTGTACCTAGGAATGCGCTATGTTGGCGCCATTGAGCGCATATTCTTTGTGCTCGAAGTCCTCGTATGGAACTTCAGTGATAGGGTGAGATCATTGTGTATACGCCATCTAGTATCAGGCTTACGGCTGTTCCGAACCAAAATCTGATCTAGCCATCAGATGTGCGTTCCCCCTCTGCTCCCTTCTACTCCTGGGACAGTTTATGTGAATCAACTTGCGCCCCAGGTGTGCGGGAATCACACATACGGACGACACGCTCACGTTCTTGAACTATCTTGCCTTCTCTGGTAAGCAGGTGCACAGTTGTTTGACTTGTGTTAATTAACAATTACTTTGCAACTACAGCTTTCACTTGCCTCAGAACCTATAGCATCTGGGGAAGAGACTGGAAACCGCTGTTGATCGTTGTCCCTTTGGTTGCTGTGAAGCCGTTCATTATCCTCGTAAGCACCAAGTTAAAGTGGAAATTGTTCACATCTGATTGCAAATGCCGAAGTATGGAGCTGTTCACTACATTCCTGTGCAAGCCGGTCCACCATTCGGATGCGTGTACATATACACACTCTCGGATAGCCTCATTTCCAAGTATGTACACTGATATCCTCATACAAGTGAACTGATTGGAACTTCGAAATAGAGGTATCTCCACCACGTAGTCTGATGCAACATGGCTCCACGTACTCACACTCAGACATGCCGGTCCTGCAGGCAAAGATATGGATATCATCACGCCAATTGCAACGGAAGCTATTCTAACTATTCTGACGTGGGTCAAGACATTTGGGATCATCAGGGATGCTCGGCGTGCTGGCATAAGCAGTCCTCTCGCTACTCTACTTCTCCGCGATGGTGAGCCTGCCCAATGTAGGTCTGTCATGTTAATCGCCATTCAGTGAAGTATCCATGACAGGAACAGCGTACTTCTTGTGAGTTCCATACCAACAGCTACCTTTGATGGCATGTCTGACCATGTCTTCTTTAGGTTCACATTGGTAGCTCAGCTCTCTCCATTGGTTGTGAGACCTGTGCGTAAACTGGCATGCCTAACTCTTCCATATGTGTATCTCACCATTGCCTTTGCAGGACAATAATGTGCGTTACTGTGCAAGCCATATAGATTAAAGCTACTGAAACTTGGCCCATGACAGAGTGTTATTTGGCTGGTGTGGCCATACTTCAGCCAAGTGTGCGCCTCTGTGATATCTCTTGTGCCATGCATTTCCCAGGCTAATTGATCTGAATGCATAGACTCACCATTATTACCGCCTCAAGGCTGATACTGAACCTGCGTGGGCTTTACTTCGCGACCGGGGCAGGGTGCGAGGGTGGCTCAGCATCACTGGCCGAGTCCAACCTGCGCTTCCTCAGGTTGGATACTGCAAACATCATTGGCAACCTTGGTGCGACACTGATACTCCCAACACATTCATGGCAACCCCAATGCGACCCACCTGGAACGCATTGCTCCCTCGCTGAGCCACTCCCACATTCTTTTGATGCCTCCCCGGAGTTGGCAGGTGAAGTTGAAACGGGAGATGAGGAGGACAATGGAAATGTTCCGCAATACAGCGATGACCCATTCACACTCGGAATGTGGGAAGCCATCTCTGCGTGCCCAATGGTCAAGCATTATCAGCTGTCCCAGCTGTCACTTGCGTTCGAGGGAAGCGGTGTTAGGATACATGATGTAGAGATGCAGGAGGTGGCGACCAAGGAGGTCGATCAAGGTCCAACATGGACAGGAGAAGGAAGTGATGAAGCAGCCCGACAGCAAGAACAATGCATAGGAGGAAATGAATAGACAGGTCTCCACGGAGAGAGGAGCGATTTCTTGGTGAGTTTTCATGCTATCAATGCGTACAGTGCACCTCTGGGAGTAGATGGGCTCATACCTGCACAGATGCGCATAGTAAATGAGGATGATAGGCTGTGGTGGCTCGATCATTGGCAGTTCATCTGCATGGGCTCTGTAGCTTTTCTTGTTGTAGCCTGAAGGATATTTGGATATTTATCGGTCTCAAATCGTTAGTGTTGTATTTCTTTCGTCCTGTCCCATCCTCAGGCCACTCACCGGTTCTCTCGAGTGGCATTTCTTCCAATCTCCGTCACCTTTTGTTTGCAACCTGAAGGCCCCCACCGCTACCATCCTCTGTGAGAGACCGTGCCTGGACAATAACACAATCTAACAACTGGGCTAAAAGGCCACTATGCTGAGGTTATCAGCATAGTTGTCCGGATCTATATAAGCAGTCCCTAATGTCATACATGCCACTCCAGCACGGATTATGACATCCTCTCAGATCCAATTTTTTGCATCAACCCCATGTGAGCTTCTGGGAAGAGCTAAGTCAGTATATCGGCACCCTCAAGGCACACTATTCCGAACAATGTGGGGCCCCTAGTCGGTGAATCGGAGACGGTGCCGACGCTCTCCGTAGCCTAGCAATTGGGCGTGTCTCATGCATCAAGCGTACCACCCAACCTTAGACCTCTAGAAAGATGGTGTATGCACTCGCATCGCTTACAAATAGCAAGTATATCTTGCAATTTGACTACTGGAAATCAGCATTGGGGTCGTGGTTACTATAAAAAGACACGAACATCGGACAGCTGGCTACTTCACCTCGGACGCACAAAGGCGGATATCACGTAGCACGTGAAGAACAAGAGCAGGTCTGGGCGCGGTCGAACCTTCAGGTCTTGAGCTCGTCTGTCTGAAGGAGTGATCCGCACAGGCAACATTCAAGTGAACGTTTACGGTTCTAGATAGCCCTTTGATATCAAGTGTGTACTAAGAACCGTCATGAACGGGAGCAAGTCATCTTCCTATACTAGTCGGAATGTCAATTTGAGTGATCAGCGATCAACCAGTCACAGCTACTTACTAATGGCGGGGCTTCAATATTGGCCCTCAGAAACGGTAGGTAAGCATCATCGAGTTCGTTTTTGATTGCACGGTCGCCAAATTGAAAATGCTCTGTCGAGCTCTCTTGCATGTCCTCATCGCGCTGGAAACTGTTGGGTCTCACTCGTGTATCATGATGCTATGCAGCATTAGGATTGACAGGGCGCGATGATTCTGTATCCTTCAAGGCACCCACCCAGTACGTCGGTGTCGCATAACTCTCATGCGAGACGCTGCTCTGTGCTTAGCAGTCAAAACCTAGCAGTTGTTAGTGGAGATTGGGTGTCACCATCCACCCTCCGATCCATCATACTCGACGCTAGCACAGGTTCATCAGGAAAATCCCCCAGCGCGAATTAGGTATACTTTAGCGCTAAGCTGTTGCAAATGAGATACTTCCCAGATATCGCCTATAATCGACACTAATGCCCTTATAATCAGACGCTCGAGATGAGGGAAAGGGCTCGCTCTTCTTGTTATGGCATGTACGCATAAGACACATCAGTAGTAATATGGTTTCTGAACCAGAATCAGATTCCAGCTTGAAAGAATATTTCACCTATCGAACCATGTCAGAGCTAGCAAGCGTAGCATTTGAGAGTGTGCCAACCAAGGAGTACTTGGACGTGCCTGCAAGTATGCACATGCCGGCCCTGAACTTGGTAGCGCCCACGTACACGTAGCGCCTTTCACCAGTGCCAACAACCTTGCTTCTCACCGTGACGCTCTCGCTGGCTAGTGCTCTCTGTCTTGTCATCGTAAATCGCGCTCTAGAGTCTTCTTTACCTCTAGTACACCAGCCTTCATCGTCCTTTATGTGACTTCTATTTCTTACAAGACTTGGCCAGCTCTCCGTCTAGGACTGTCCAGGACCTCTCTCCGTCTAGGACCTAGGGCCTTCACCGTAAGTCCTATTTCCCCCGTCACGTGTATCCTGCCTGTGAGTAGTGTGAATTTGAGTCTAGGTAAGTCCGGGGCGATCTCCTAGTAAGTCTGAACTCATCGGTATTGCCAGATATGAGGTAGGTGTAGTATGTGTGTGGCAGTTTGCGAGTGGCGTTCGCCCCACTGTCCAATACAGCGTGGCACATCCATCGGTCTACACTGACCTCCCAGATACCCTACCATAGGCATCATGGTGGGGTAGTACGTAGGACTACTGTACCGCCCCTCATACACACTGTATCTCCGGTTCCATGTACTACCATACCTTAGATGAGTAGCACCTTATGTGTGTCACGAATAGAAGATATTTGCAATCATCATTGGAATACGCGCGATTATCAGCTATTAGGTCATTCGTAGCCCCGCCGTTCTGCTCGTCATCTAATCATCTAATGGATATATCTCCCAGATGACACTCATATATCGCGCTAATTTATATCGGGACCTTGATAATTAGACCTCGAGCTATAACACTGTTATTTAGGTATAATAGGGCTATTTAAATGTGATTAGCGCGGGGGGATTTTCCTGATAAGTTGTGCTGAGGTTTTCCCCACTGGAACGCACTCTTGATCGACTCAGTGAAGATCTGAGCAAGCACAGACGTGACAATATGTCAGACGATCTGAGCTACGCCCTGCGAGAAACGCTGTACGTCCGTCTTGCTTCCCATCTCCTCAGAGTGGGCCGGGAGCGAGGACGACGCGGCACTCGAAGACGACGGCGACGGCTATCCCGGAGAGGCGCCCATATATAGCGACGACCCGTTTGCGCTCGGACTGCAGGAGACCATGGTGATGGAGATGGATACGATAGCCAGACACGATGAGCCTGAGCCTCGCTTTCGAAAGGAGGAGCACCTATGAACATGGTGGATATAGAGAGGCAGCAGGCGGCGGTTGCGGCACCGCGCCCGCACGGCCACAACAGGCGTCCGAAACGGAGCAGTCAGCTAGGCTAGACGCGAGCTCTTGTAGGGATTTGAGAAACACATATTGACCCCGACTGCTGTATGACGTGTGCTCTCACCTCGCAGCCTCGTCATCTTTCCAAACTAAATCGACCCGAGCGGGGGCCAAACCGTCCTTACTCGCAGCTTGTGCATCGGTCCGATCGACTACTTTGTCAGCGCCTATGTCCCAGGATGCTCTCCAGTAGTTGATACACCCATTTCCGGGAACCAAGCGTTAGGTGCAAGTACGTTGTGGGTGGGTGGTGGTAGCCTCAGTAAGCTGGCTGCTGGCGGCTGCGGAAGAGCGCTCTATGTAGCGCTAGCGCTGACGGATTGTTTGACTAGCGCCCACCTGATTTCGTATTGTGGTACAGCACTGCCGCCACCTGCCACCATGACGCATCCTTGATCTTACCGCTCATGTGTTATCCAAGCTTCTAGTACTCACCGTTTGCACACGTACTACTTGGATGTCTGAAGTCCTGTGCAGGTATAATATACAGACAAAATGACTGGCAAAATGGGGTGGCATAGTACAGGTGCGTGCAATGATCGTCTTCTCGTTTCGACTAACTCTCATGGGGTTTCAGCGAGGAGTGCCAGTATACCTCTCAACCATGGGCTATACTGTGTTGACTAAGCCCTGAGCATGAAGTAGCTCACCGGAGTCTGGCCGTACAGCCTACTGGCGGAGCTGACGCATGATAAGTCACGGCGGCTCAATATGATGCTAGCCCGCCGGTACGTTCAGTCTTCTCAGGACGCCAGCGCCCTCGTACGGAAGATACAGTGGCCTCAGTTCACGGGCTCACTTCCTGTGTTTAGTCGTGGATTGGCTCCGAACGAAGCCATCCTCGCGGTCCGTTTGCCGGAGCGCTGGTGCATGTGGCACACGAGATCGAAGAGAGAATGCAACACCGAAGGCGTGTATGCGCGCGGATGCTTGGCACATCGGTCACTTGGTGGTATATAGCCTCTTCACTCCCTGCTCGACCACTGCCAACCCTCATCGAGGCGAGCATCGATCACTCACTGATCGCGGAATACCGACCATATCGGGGCTCGGACAATCCAGCAAGCGCGGACGCGTGGACATTACTTCTAGCTACGTGCAAGTCTGGTCGCAGACCGCTATACAATGAAGGCCCACTTCGAACAGTCAAGTAGCGTCTCCTACGTGTTTGAACTTACTCGGGTGCGGTGCAGGCTTCCTGAGCATAACTGCATCGTCGGATCTTCAGGTGGGCACTAGTAAGGTCATAGTCCTCCGCAATAGCACTCCTCATATCATTTTATCAGCATTGGTGTGGTTCGATTTCGTACTGACCCTTCCCACGGAGTATAGGCGCATCTGGCGGAGACAATTCACAGGGGCAACTCTCGTATACCTCGGGATACGTTACGCCGCGGTGATCGAGCGCATCTTCTTGCTACTCGAGGCGCTCGTGTGGACTTCAAGTGATAGCGTGAGGCGCTCTCTCTTTCTCTCATATGCAACATGAGCTGGATTTAACCTCGAGGCAATGCAGACGTACGTAACAACGACGCGGTCATGAGTGTCCTGCTCAACTCATTTATGGGTTAGATGTGGCATATTCACTCGTATGAGCGACGTGCTCTTGATCTTGAACTCTCTAGCATTCTCTGGTAAGTACTGCAGAGGCGGTCATTTGTTCTCTATACCTCAACTCCGCCATGCAGCCTTCGCTTGCCTCAGGCTTTACGGGGTCTGGGGAAGAGATTGGAAACCCCTTATTGTTGTCTTGCCTCTCACCCTCGTGCAACCAATCTTGGGAATAGTGAGTATTTGTTTCTGAGACGCAAACTTGACATGACTTATCGTTGGAAGTATGAGGCTGCTCGCTATACTCCATTACAAGCCGGCCCGCCATTCGGATGTGTACGCGTCTACAATCTCGCGGATAGTGTGCTTTTCAAGTGTGTACACCAGTGTCCTTTGGGGAGCGTCTCTCACCAGTTTGATCGGGCAGTGGTCTCGTCAAAATCCAATGATTAACACGTGAAGATGCAAGCTGATGCAGAACTGCCTCACAGGCTCCTATGCGTCAAGTGCAATACTCATCGCAACGGAAGTCATCGTCATCATCTTGACGTGGATCAAAACATTTGGGATCATTCGAGATTCGCAGCTCGGTCGTGGCACACGCACTCCTCTGCCTACTCTCCTCCTACGCGATGGTAAGTGTGGTCTTCGCTCAGAGCTGGGTTCAGACCTCAACACCGAGTCACACGACAGGAACGGCCTACTTCCTGTATGTTCAATTCCTTCAAGCCGACCTCATGTTAGTCAGTCTGCTCACCGAATATCCACCAGGTTCACGTTTGTGGCCCAACTGCCCACCCTCATCCCAGGTGGTGTAGTACGTCCATTGTGTCCGCCTTTTATCGTTGACCGCCTCTGACATCTTGTCTGCAGTTGCTTGGGGTGCGTACCATCCAACACACATGTTGGTCGTAGGTCTCTCAGACTGCTATCGCAGAACACGATCTGGATTGTCTGGTTCTACTTCGTCCAAGTGTACGTACCCGCAGTCTATCTCGTGTCATGCAGTCCTAAGTATGCATTCTCTCCGCTCATCACTCTGACCAACAGCCTCCCCATCATCGTCGTCTCGCGCTTCATCCTGAACCTCCGCGGGCTCTATTTCTCCGATCGCCCGGGCTGCGACTCGCAGGTGTCATTACACCTATCCGACATGCGCTTCCCCGGAATAAGCGCTGCCGACGTCGTCGGAAACCTCGGCGCGACGCTCATGCTTCCCATGCAGTCGCATGAATACGTATGTACCTCGTCCGATGCGCCTCTTCCCCAAGATGAGTCGCAGATGCACCTCGAATGTGGTGTGGCGAGCAGGGACGACGGGGGTGACATGTGCATCTCCTCTGATGCCTGGGACATGGAGGACGACCTGGATGTCTTTGAGTGCTGCGATGATCCATTCACAGCGGGGATACGAGCGGCGGCGGCGGATCCGATGGATGACCTCGAGCGGCCGTACGCGATATCTGGCGGTATTGACTGCAACGGGTGCGCGAGAGTGTACAGAGAAGAGCATTGACAGACATGTGCCTACATAGGTCGTGGTGCGATGACTAACTTGGAAGATAGAAGTGCAGGATGCCCGAGGTGAGTACGGTGCCACGGTAATGGAATTTCGTAGCTCTCCGACCTGGAGCGTTTCAAGGCTTCTGCATGGGCTCGGACTTCGCCTCCACCATCATGCTGCGCAATGCCACGTTTGTTCTGCCGCCTTACACCATACGGCATCCTTCCGGGTGGCCTCCGAGTCCCACCTCATGGGGTACATGGACGTGCCGGGCGGGGCCTACTCCATGTTCAATGACCATTGTCCGATAATACCGTTTGGGGTATACAACGGAATCGTGTCTACTGAACATTCTGGACATACAGATTGCGAGCACAGGTCCGGTTAGCCTAAGAGGAAGTTGTAATACGCCACATCCGTACGGAGCCCGAGGCTGTGCCTCACTGACATCGGTGAATGCAGCCAATCCCGATATACGCCGGTGGCTCGCCAGGAAGTATATAATCTTCTCTTGTAGCGATTGTGGACGCGATTGCGATCTCTAGCCGTCAACATCCTCGTCTCTCCGGTTCGTCTCATCTAGACTGCAATCGCTCCGGGGAGCCTTCATGCTGGCAGTGGCTCTCGCCGATTTATACGAGAGCGTCCCAGCATGTTAGACTCTACCTACACCCGGGCGGTACTGCCAACGAACAATCCTGAGCTGTGCGTCCGATCTTGATCATCTGACAGTCGATACTGCGTTTTGAGCTGACCCAGGTGCGGTGTAGGCTTATTGAGAACTATCTCATCGTCGCGTCATCAGGTGCGCCCCATTGTCCGGTCATACGGCGTAGCATTTCAAAAGTACTGATGGAAAATGTGCTCCAATAGCCTTGTTATGGTACGACTTCACGCTAACGTTCACAACCGAATATTGCCGTATCTGGCAGAGGGAGTTCTCCGGGGCAACAATCGTGTACTTTTCTATGCGGTATATCGCGGTGGTCGAGCGGGTGTTCCTTGTATTCAAGGCGCTGATGCGGCATTCGAGTCAGAAAGTAAGGCCCTTATACAATCATGATATTTGACATGAGAAAACTGATCTCTAAACGCGTAGATGTGAGACCCTTACCAACGTCTATGGAACCATTCCATCGCATCTCATTGCATGCTAGGTGCAGAGGTATCGCTCATGCGGATGACGCGCTCGTGTTTGCTAACTACCTCGCCTTCGCTGGTATGTACGGTTCTCATCCGAGTCAACGAGCTGCTTCCCCTCATACGATGTGCAGCCTTTATCTGTTTGAGGGTGTACGGTGTATGCAGCAGCAATTGGAAGCCTCTTCTCGTTGTCCTCCCTCTGACTCTCATTGGGCCAATATTAAGTTTGGTGAGCACGCTCGTGCACAACGGAACCGTAGTACTTCAGCTCACCCTTACGCCCGAAGTACGAAGGCGTCCACTACTTCTCTTCCCAACCCGGCCCTTCGTCCTCCGGATGCGTATACTTTTACGATATATCGTCCAGTGTTACATCTAAGTATGTATGCAGACGTGCCTAGGACTCGCCAGCGGCGCTAACCGCCTTTGTCGACCACAGTGGTATCAACCCAACCGTTGGCCCTGCCCACAGCAATTGGCTGATTCAAAGCCCGTATTGCAGTCTACATTATATCAAGAGCGACGACAATCACGGCGGGTGTAATCCTTGTTGTCTTGACCTGGATAAAGGCAGGCGGCATCAAGAAAGAGTCTCTGCATACTAGAATGCACACGCCTCTTGCTGATTTACTCCTGCGCGACGGTGAGTAGTATCATTTGGGGCAACTCAAGTCATTTTCACCTAACCTCCCGTACTTCCCGTTGATGATAGGGACGGCGTACTTCATGTACGTGCACTGTGTATGAATACTCCGAGTCATTGTCGCGCTGACCTTGAGATACAAGAATCCTGGTCGCTATGCAGATCATGTCCCTCACCTCGAAACTAGTGCGTCGAGCGTGTACGGACTGCCCTTGGCACACGCATGCTAATCTTACCCGCAGGTTGGACGTGTATGTCTCACGTTACACTCCTCCTATTCCACGTCTCACAGGAGGGTTCCGTGCAGGAGCTAGCCATCTGGCTCGCTTGTCCCTACTTCTCCCAAACGTAAGTCTCGCCGCCCCTTCTCGTACGTCTTTGAGTCGTGCCGTATTACTCAATGCTCCAACAGGCTTACGGCCATTTGTCTCTCGCGCTTCATGCTCGATCTCCGTGGCCTTTACTCCGCTGACCTCGTTGAGCACGAGGTTGAGGCACCTCACTGGTCCGACGTGTACAACCACACCGGGTCTGGTTCTCCCGCGGGCACGGACATCAGGGACCTCAGCCAAACGCTGAGTACCGAGACTTTTGCTCTCCCTACGCGCTATCACGTCCGTGGTAACTCGAAGGCGTAAGGAAACTGGTATGCGGACGTGCGATGGACTATGATCCCTACTCTTCAGCGGAGGTCCATATGGACGTGGAGCGTAGACAAACTTAGCGGCGGGCCCGACGTCATTACGGGCTGTCACTCTCGACAGGAGGCAGGAAGTAGAATCATCTCTAGCTATAGCGCGCTCCAGAATGATCATATAGAGCGAGCAAGGAGAGTATGATAATACTCACATCGAAGATAGTACTTTGCCATGGAGGGTAACGTTGGCCCTTCAATAGTCTCGTGCCGCCTTGAGTCCACTGCTACGGACGCCTACGAGATCATAGGTGGCAAAAGGACCCACCGAAATAGATTGTATCAAGTCCTAACGTTGTCCGAGGGGAAGCGCACTCAGAGACTGGGAGTCAGAAGTACGAAAGTCCTGAGGCTGTCATCGGAGCTACTCCGACAAAGGGCACGCTGTGACCGTGCTTAGGCACCGTGACCGCGGCGAGATAAGTTCGGTAAGAGTGTGGGGCTAGTTGAGGTAGTGACACGATGTCACACCTTCAATCGCTAAACGTCTCAGTCACTAACTGCGAACTTTTTGCCTCGGTACCTTCGCCATGGATCTGATTACCTCGTGGTATTGTGATTCTACGCGATTGGCGTGAAAGGGGAGACCGCTGGGTAAGTGCTTATACTACAGGATAGCATGCTGAGCGACCCGTATAACTAGTACTGGCAGACAGCTTAATTTCCCAGATTCATAGGCGCGTTGAATCCGCGTGTCACCCACCGTACGGCTGACCAAAGATGCATCCCAGGTCGACGGAAGATGATTGCAGCCATAGGTAACTGAAGTCTTATTTCAGGTTGCATGTGACAGCTACAGCGAAATTGTAAGGCCAACAGTCCCCCGCCTTCCGCGACATGTGGGCTACAATACGACATAGGGCGTGGCGACGACCCTGCTGAACTCCAATGGCGACGGGTGTGTTCAAGTCGCCATTTGTGACTCACTGCAGCACCAACGGACGCGTGAAATTTCGACATTAGGTGCCGGTAAGTTTTCCTCTGCGCTCTCATAGCGTTGATTCACTGGATACTATGCAGAGCGGCCCTAGGAGGCAGGGAGACCTATGTGGCTTATCATAGTAAACGTCCTTGCCGCTTCTCTACTAGTCGTTCTGGGGGCAGGGCGCACCACTGTCAGTGGCGAAAGCCGAGTTCCGATAACCCGAATTGTACCCCATTCGCTCAGTTCGAAGTGCGTTGGCTCTCCACCTCATGCGTAGGTGCGCCGCGATGACTCTAGATTACTAGCGTTTCTCTCAGGGGCTTGGATCGTTGGGTGGAACTAGGGATCTGCGTCTACGGCCAGATGTACCTAGCTGCCCACAGCAACCGGCCAACGGCAGAGATTGCCTATCGTCGAGCCCAACCGTGGATATGTAGACAGGCCAGCGGATGAGAATGCCCGCACTGTACCTGCAGGAACCATTCGGGCGGCTTTGGTGTGTGCTTCCTCCCTCTAGATCGACCATGAACCGTACATGCGGCACCAGGGGCATCCTATATTTCTCTGCACAGGGGGAGTGGTGGAGTATAGGCGCAGGGGCGCTCGCAGGGCGGGTTCTACTGCTGCCAATCACCGCGAGTTCCCTGTTTCACCCTTGGAAGAACGTCGTTCCCGCGTCTTCAGCGCGGAGATATCACAAAAAGCAAACCCTGCGCACACTCCAGATCTGAGCTGGAATGTGATAGCCCGTCTCGATCTCTCAGAGTATGAGGCCAGGCGACGCGACGCAGCGTCCTGCTGCCAGCACCCGCCGAGTGAATTTGTAGTTGTGCAGTGGGGGCATCCGCCCATCCATGGCACAATGTTCCCTCATTCCACCCACGCGTCTGGCTCGATTATCCCGACTACCATCGGGGGAGCCAACGCCCGCTGCGGGGAGGGCGATAATCGCTCTCAAGTTCGCAGCATCAGCCTGGAATGAGGCGCGGGCACAGAGCGGGGTAATGGGGCAATGTTCCGCGTCAAAGCTTGCCGGCGGTGTGGTCTGCAAAGTTGCCCGCCCGCCATCAAGCTGGCTTTTTGACGTCGTGTATACCGCGTGTGCTCCCTTGTTATTTCTGTCTGATCAGAGACGACGACGAGATTCCCTCGGTAACCATACGTTTATAGCTTCGTCGCCGTTGGATGTTTGCTTGGTGGCTGAAGCTTGCAATATGTAATGGCCTGATAAGTGTTGCGATATTGTTCAGATGCTGAGCTATGCGCAAACTCTTCCCAACTATCTGTTCGTGTAGTTTCTTCGTACATTCACGCCCCAATGCCATATTGCCATAGGTGTACCGAGGCATACATATCTACAAGACCCTCCAAATGCCATCTAGATGCCTCCATCCTCCTTAGTGATTCGGTACACGCCACCCGTTCTTGAGTACGAGAAGATAAGACTCTACGCGCGAAGCACGAGAGGGGCGCCGTGGCTGAACATCCGGTAATATGCCGGCATCGCATACGCGCAGCTCATCCAGACCTGTTCCGAAACAAAGCAAAGGCACGATTGGCCCGTCGGTGGCGCAGTGAGCGACGCAAGATTCCTGAGAAAGGAGAGTGCAGATCGCGACGTACGGTGTACCAGTTGAACGCGACCTGGAACTCTTTCGCCGAGTGCGCGAGGAGGTACTGGAAGCCTACGTAGAACGTGAGCGCGCCGAAGACGAGGCCGGTCGCGACGTCTATGTCCCACATGCGGCAGAGGCCCGCGGACCAAAGCACCATCGGCACGAAGAGCATGTACTTGGCCATGCCCCCGAAGACGATCGGGATCGTCTTTCGGCCAATGGCGCGGTCGCCTTCTTCGTCCCGGAAGTCCTGGCTGTGCATTGTCGTGACGAGGATGCCGGCACTCGCGATGACGGAGAGCACCGCGACGTCGTCGAGTCGCGCCCGGTCCGTGCCTGCGGAGGGAAGCGCAGTTCAGCTTTTGTGGTCTCGATTAAGTACGGAGGACACAACCTACCGGCGATGAGTGTCGCGCCGACTTCGAAGGAGGCGAACCCGAGCCCGTTGAGGACGTTCTTCATGAACCAATGGTTGTGCATTGCGAGCTCGTTGTGCATAACCGTGAAGGTGCAGAGCGCTACACTCGCATAGACGGTCTGCCTGCTGTAGCACGCCGACAGAAGCCAACATGCCGGGATAAGCAGCCATCTGAAGACGACGGCCTGGTTGTACGTCATGCGCTTGGCAGGAAGGGGCCGCCACTGCTTGTTCAGCTCGTCCTCGTGTAGACCGATGATCTGGTTGGACACGTCGAATTGCAGGATGTTGAGCCACAGCCAGAACATCGCGTGCGGCAGGTGAGAGATATCGCGGACAGGTGCAGATGCAGCAGCAAGGAGAGTCTGTTACAAGGGTAGCGTAGTGAGCACAAGCGGGTACGCTATGAACTAGTGAGATGAAGCTTACGACGGGGACAAGGGTACAGTTGATATCAGTTTTGGTGAAAAGCAGGAGGGTTTGAATGAAGTAGAGTATGGCGTGCGTGCATCGAGACGCGCCGTGGCTCAGCTGGCTCAGGATGGGGAACGACATGGCGACTAGTGCAGGATCTGGAGGATGAGGACTCGCGGCCAGCCCTCGTCTTTTATGCTTGATTGTGAACGCACGCCTGCACACTCAGTGACTCGGATGCTCGGTGCTGCGTAGATGCGAGCCCGTGCCTGCTACTCAGTCCAGAATGAGTGCCATACATGACACATGCCATGGCGACCCTAACAACTGCTGGGCGTATCAATGAGTGTCGGGGTATAGAATTCCGAGGCGGTTATGCACTCACTGAGATTCCATAGATGGCGCATACGCGGAAATTGCACAGGGACGTCAGTGTGCAATACCTGATCTCTCACACTTCGACCAGGTTCTCGGTATTACGAGCTTCTGGCCAACAGATGTACAGACTCAACCTTGGCCGAAATTCTGGACCATCGAAGCGGCGCAATATCTGCCAGGAGAATGAGACTATCGGAGATATGACGCAACATCTTGAAGACGGTTGTGTGTAGATGTTTCGTTCCTGGGATATATGGGGGTTGCAATCCAGCTTCTTGCTCGCAAGGATCCAAGGACGAATCGGAGACAACTCTGTCTATGGCGGTCGTTACTCGAACTCATGACTATTTTACCTTGAATTCGGCACCATAGATGGTGAGCGAGACTTGGTATCCTCGCTACCAGAGACTTTTCTCGCTCGCTGTCAGCCCCAGCAGGGTTGCAGTGTTTTCCACAGAGCGGGGCTTCAATGCTTTGCAATATGAATAGAGCGGGCCTTGAAGACTGTTGGACTTGTACTCACAAGCCAGCGAGTAAATCGCAGCGAGCAGGAGAGAGCCAAGGGTAAGGGTCGGAGTCGTCCTGAAGTTGTAGCTGTGACATATTACTGGAACGCGTGACAGTATGATTCCCCGATGGGCCCGGGACGCGGAGGATTCCGAGTCGATCCCGCTGTGGGCCGTATCAAGCCGGCCGGCCAATCGAGCTGCGAACTGTCTACTGAACGCCTGTCAAGACATCCACAACAGAACAAAACGTAGGTGGCGTTCGTCCAATGCTGTAATTGCCGCTTGCCCCAGACCAACCTCGACCAGGACCAGGACGGTCCGAGATTCGCCTATTTCTTTCGAGCTTGCGCCGTTCCCGCGATTCCTCGGGATTTAGGTTGAGATTTGAAAAGATCTGGTCGACGGCGTAGCACTCGCTCGCGCTGCTTGGCATCGACAGAGGGCTAGGTTGGTCTTTTTCCCTTGTTGGCTCCGAAAATCCTTTAGGACGCCTCTGCAACAAAGGTGCGCACCACCGCCGATCCGCATTGTACATGGGAATCTTGACACTCACTTTGGTAGCAGTATTGGTAGTCGCGACCCTGTGGCTGCAAACATCGCGTCTTCTTCCGGCGGATCGGTTGGCGCAGCGAACAACCTAGATCGCACACCGGGATCCTCCCTTAAACAGTCCAATCACAACCGCAGGTGGCGGCGGGACTTGTGAATATCACTTGCATACACAGGAACTGGCATCATCAAAATCTCGTCATTGCTCCCAGCATATCAGGAGTCTGTAGAGTCAAACATGCCATGAATCTTATGCATCTTATCTGCTGCCGCCGGCATTCACCCACACGGAATTCGGCCGCATCTGCCACTCAATACCAACTCCCTGAACGAGCGTACCGTGGAGGACCTCGTCAAGCGAGCAGTGCTGCTATCTGCGTCGTACCTGAAGCTTCTTCCTCCGGAACCAGTCGGAGGTGAGGGCATCTGCCGTTGAGGTTTCGTGAAGTCGCTGATGTCCAAAGGGCGACCAGCATGGGATGTACCGCAGGTTTTCCCATAATCGCTCCGACCCGCTCGTAGCCGAGTCTCATCTATTCATTACCTCGCAGCAGTCTTCACCCATCACTACGCAACGTACAGCGACTTTCTCTCTCGAATAGCGCAATTGGATCGCTTCGTTCTGGCCATGCAAGGTCCTCGCGGAGTCACCACTGGTCTCGCGTGACCTCGCACAGCAGGTGTCCGCCTTGTCAGTGGCGTCGACTGCAGCGTCATTCAGGCAGACCCGTGTTAAGCGAGAGCTACGCATTCGTTCCTGTGTTTTCTACTGGGTCGCTTAAGGATGTTGGACGAATTACCAGTAGCGGCCTAGAGCCAACTACCACAATTCTCCGTGCTTCTTCGCACTCGCCGCCGGCTCTGATCCCTGCGGGCCGCAGTACGACATACGATGCGCCGTTTCAAGGTCCATGGAACAAGAACGGCCCACTTACGTTCCTTGCCACCTCCGAAGGTCCTGTCCTGCTAGACCCCGCGGGGTTCCCATCGAGTTGCTGCGACAACAACGCTGCGACCACTCCAAGTCAGTGCCGCGCAACATAAGGCATAACGCTATATAACCCAGATACCACAGACAACACCAAACCAACCTCTCTACCCTTCACGTCCTGCAATGCCCTCCAGCAACACAAGCAGCGTGAGCCAAGGTGCGGCCAAGGCGGTCCGCGTCCTGCACGCCTACCTCCACAGCTCCGCGCTCCACGTCGGCTCGCCCCTGGTCAAGTTCGAGCACGCGATGCTCACCGCGTTCGCGTGCATCGTCGTCGTGCTCGGCCTGCGCGCCCTCGTCACCCGGAAGCGGCGCTCTTTGCCACTGCCGCCGGGCCCGAGGGGCCTTCCGATCCTCGGGAACTTGTTCGATATGCCGCGGAGCACCTATTGGAGGGTGTTCGACAATTGGGCGAAGCAGTATGGTGAGGAATCCGCCCCCCGCGCCTGGCTTATTTTGCGAACGAGCGAGTTTCTGACTTGTTCGGATAGGGGACGTTGTCCACTTGAACATCCTCGGCAAGTCCGTGATTCTGTTGGGCTCGGCTGAGGCGACCACCGACCTGCTCGAGCACCGGACGGCCATCTACTCAGACAGGCCCGGCTTCCCCATCATGGACATGTAAGAGACACTTGCTCGCTCAGGCTCGTCCTGCTCTGCTGCAGTACTAACATGTGAACTCGAACTCTTCTAGGATCGGCCACGAGTGGAACTTCGCGCTCATGAAGTACGGCAAGGACTGGCGCGAGCAGCGGCGCCTCTTCAGCACGCAGTACACGTCCGTCAAGGGCCTGCACATGTTCTACGACGCCCACCGCTCGTCGACGAGCAAGCTGCTCATGGACGTCCTCAAGAACCCGGACGAGTACACCGAGCACCTCCGCCTGTAAGCTTTCTTGTGCACCGGCTCTGTGTCTGTGTTGCATGCATAGTGACTGACGCGTGATGCAGTCGCTCGGGTCGGCTCATTTTCGACGTGACGTACGGTATTGTCGTCGAGTCCGTCGAGGACCCGATTTGCAAGGTCGCGGGCGACGTCATGGAAGTCGTCTCCTTCGCTCTCAGCCCGCCCATGCTCGTGCTGAACGCCGCTGCCATCAGTGAGAGCTCTCCTCCCTGGGTATATGCGCCTTCTTTCTGACGTATCGTCCTCTATTATAGTGGAATTCATCCCGAAGTGGCTGGGAGGGAGCGCTTTCGGGCTGCGCGTCCAGAAGTGGCGCGACGATATCAGGGAGTTCCGGACTGGGCCATTTGAGGTGTGCAAGGGGAACCTGGTACGATGCTTTCTATGGTACTGCTTTGGGACCGTGACGTCCATACTGATGTTCGTGAATAGAACAAGGGCGTGGCGCGTCCGTCGTACACGGCAAGCCTCCTGCAGGAACTCTCGCCCGCCGAGGGCTCTCATGAGGAAGACATGATTCGCGACACCGCAGCTATAGCGTATGGAGGTAAGCGCGTCCCTTCCCCTACTAGCACAACACCACCCAACGCACCTCATCTTCTCAGCCGCGTTCGAAAGCGTGCGTCAATACATCGCTTGGGGCGAAAAGTGCTCCGAAAATTCTAACGTCTCTTTTGCAGTCCGTCACCAGCGCCGAGATCTTCATCCTCACCATGGCCCTCTTCCCCGAGGTGCAGAAGCGCGCGCAGGAGGAGATCGACCGCGTCGTCGGGACGAACAGGCTCCCCGACTTCGCTGATCGCGACCGCCTTCCCTATGTGACTGCGGTGATGAAGGAGGTCCTCCGCTGGCACCCTCCCGCTCCGATGGGTGCGTCGCCTTTTCTTCGCGTCCTGCTTTGCTGGACGATGGTGATGCTCATCGTGTAACAGGAATCCCGCGCCAGCTGAGGGAGGACGACACCTACAAGGGCTACCATCTCCCCCGCGGTGCGGTTGTTATGGGTAACGTCTGGTGAGCCCTTCCTCGCGTTTTCTCCTCTCACTCGCTATAGGGGTGCTTATTTGACCCCACGCACACAGGGCTATCACGCACGACGAAAAGAAGTACCCCGAACCGTTCGCGTTCAAGCCGGAGCGCTACCTCGCCGAAGACGGCTCTCTAGACTGCAGCACGAACGACCCGAGCCGGTACGCGTTCGGATTTGGCAGGCGGTACGCATCCTTCAGTATCGCGAATCGCGACGAATTGCGAAGTGGGTTGCTGACGCGCGGTTTCCCGGACTTGCAGCGCGTGCCCCGGCAAGTTCCTCGCGGAGGACTCCCTATGGCTCACCATCGCGCACTTCCTCTCCGTGTTCACCATGTCCTTCGCGGAGGGCGCCCCGTCCAAGGTCGAGTTTCACAATGGCACTGTCACGTGAGTGTCTTGGGGCAAGGTTGAGAGCGTGCATCTCACTGCTGTGCATTTGTACAGGCGGCCGGTGGCGTACAAGTACAAGATCAGCCCCCGCTCGGACAACTCGAAGCAACTGGTCGAGTGTGCCGTTGGTGCGCTGTAGATCGCGATGAGTTCCGCGATAACGGGGGAGGCGCTGGAGGCACCGTAGATAATCGCGCTGACGCGCTCGCAAGTTCCAACAGATACAGTCACATCATATTTCATGTAAACTCTCTACGTTCAATATCACTTTCGGTAGAAGAATCCGGCCCGAGGCGTGCAACGCCTGTTCAACATGCCATGCTGCTATGACTCTCCATGGCTGAAGCGACTTCACACCCTCAGCCGGTATTGACGTTCCTCCGGAGACTCTCTGGCTTCCGTGCTCGCGTAGATGTCTTCGATCTCCTTGGCGTACAGCGCGAGACAGACGCCGCGCCGCGCCGTGCGCTTCGCTGTGTACTCGAGAGGCTTGTCGGGAGAGGTCAGGAGTATCATCTATCAAGGCGCACCGTCAGACCATATTGCCGGTATGCCAGCGCAGAGGAGCTTACCTCGGGACGGATCTTTGCATATGACGCGGACGTCTTGTTGACCTTCTCGATCGTTGGCCTGCAGGATAGTGAGCACGGAATACTTTCTGCCAACGTGATGTATTCTTGACGTACCAGATGCTCTCCTTGAACCGCGCGAGCGCCTCCATGTCGCTAGGCGGTATCTCAATCCCAGGGGCAGTCTCAACCAGGACGCCAAGCTCGAGCTGCTGATGCCCAAAGACGATGGCACATCGAATACGCGGGTCCTGCATGAGGGCCTCCTCTGTTCCATATATGAGTAAAAATTCGCTAGTACATAGATGCAAAGTGCAACGCACCAATCGGGACCGGGTTGATCTATCGAGGATCGTGTGAGCAGTCAACATCGTTGCGTTGATATAGATTCATATAACTCACGTTTTCGCCAGCGGACAGCCGGATCTGGCTACCCGTCCTCCCGAGCACTCTCCATCGCTTCGGGTCCGTCGGGTGCTGCTCCAGCACGTCTCCGAAAGACAATGCGGGCTTGCCGTCAAGCTCCGTGTTGAACGCGTACGGAGTCACTGCCTCGGATGCCTGCAAAAGCGTCAGTGAGAAGGCTCGGTCGGAGGCAGAAATGCATGATAGAGACTTACGGTCAGCACTGCGTCGAAGCCCCCTTCGTGGCCTTCGATAGGAACCATGGTGCATGCGAGGAAGGGCGCAAACTCGAAGTACTCCCAGTCGCCGGGGATGCCTACGGACACATTGGCGGGCAGCAATACGGACACCGATCCTGCTTCCGTACTTGGTGGTGTAATGTCAGCGAGTATCATGGGAGAGCGGAACATGCAGGCTCATGCGCCCATACGGAAAACATACCTCCCGTAAAGAGAACAAAGTCGTACCCCTGCAGCGGAGAGCATGTCCCCTGTAGCTTTCTTCATGGAGATTCCGCTGAATACCTGAGATCGAGGAACCATGATCTCATCAGAGGCCAATAGGGTTTCGCAGGCGTAGTTTACTTACGACATATTCCAACGCTTTCAGAGCGGGAAGGTTCGCAGGGTTCTTGGCCAACGCCTATGTAGCGCAGTCGCCGAGCAGTCAGAAGGAGCTATGAAGTGGATCCAAACGAGCCTCGCTAGCCTGCGTACCTCGATCAGAGGAGGAATGCATATAATGATGTCACATTGACAGGCCGTCCAGGCTTGTAGGAAGTTCGCGGGGGTTGGGATCGTCGGAGGACTGGTGGGGGGATAAAATGCCATGATAGCCCCTGTAGATGGCTTCATAACACCACCGCGTCGATCAGTGATGCAATCTTAAGCCATGTCAAAGCGGCTACGTACAGGTGCCTGAGCAAGATATCGCATATATCAGCACGATGTTCGGTAGCCATTTAGATATTGTTGTCTACGTACAGTTATAGCACGGAGGCCAAGGCCATCTGCACAGTAGAGATGAGCGCGACGTGTGCGAAAGCATTCTGAGACGAACTCACGGAAAGGAGGGTTAGTATGCATGCCGAAACGCTTGCCAAGGAGGTCAACCTCCCCGAGACCTGGGAAAGGCATGCGTTAAATCAAGCAGATCATGGACATGGAAACGATACAGGGGCGTACGCGCTGTGTTGCTCGATTCTCGTAACCCTTTCTGGGTGATAGGAATAGCCTTCGGCATGCCCGTGGTACCTGTGGTACAAGGGAAGACGGTTGTATCAAACGTGCATTTTGTAGCTTCAAGTGATCCACAAATACCTGAGGAGTGCAAGAACATCATGACTTCGTCGTTCGCGATGTCCACGCCAGGTACGAACGGCTCCTGGCCAGGAGTGGGCTCGGTGTCTGTGTATTTGATCATCGGCACCAGGTCGACCTCAATCCCTTTTTCACAGAGCAATTGGGCAGCGTCGTGGACGAGGGTCTGGGTCTCTTCGTCCTCACTGACGAGAATCTGTGCGATGCCTACGGTCCCAGCCAAGTGGGCGATAGCCCGCGCATCGTTCGAGGCAGACATAGGGAACACCATGAAACCGAGGCTCATGATCGCTACCATTGTGTAGATGTAGCTGAGCGTATCTGGAGCGCATCAAGAGGTTCAGCGACAGCACAATTGCATGTAGGGAAGCCTGACGCAATCGCTTACCTGACAACGCGACGATGCCAATGATAGGACGGTTCTTCGCCTCTTCCAAAACGCCACCAGCGGGAAGCCTGGACTGGTGCTTCAAGATGAGTTTAGCAACTACGCCGATGCGAGCCCAGACTTCGGCATAGGTAATATCACGAGGGGCGCCAGTGACTGGGTCCGCATATGTGAAGGCAGGGTAGTCCGGGCTGTTCTTCGCATGATACTCGTATAGTCCCGGGACGGAGAGCGTGTGGTCGAGCGGGGGATACTGGAAAGTCGACTTTGCGCTGGTGTTGTATAACATTTCGAAGGTTACTTGAAACCTGAAAGATGACGGTAGAAGAGATGGTTCGAGGGAAGGAAGTAGTGCGATGAAGTCCCAGTCGACAGGTCCCCCCTTTATAGGGGACGGCGAGGCACGCCAACGGACCCCAGGAAGGTGAAGTGTGGCCTACATGCGCGCGTTCTGTTCGAGTACGACTCGGACAGGATGCCCAAAGCCGTGTTGAAGACGCGTACGTCTTCGGCATCGCAGGCCATGTCGAGTTTGAAACTACTGGCCTGAAGGGCACGTACAGCTTGCGGGCCCGCATCCACAGAGCTGCATAGGAAGGCGTCAATCCAGTCCTGCAGCCAACCAAACATACCCGGTCGCTTTGCGGAGGTTCCTTTCGACCTTTAAAGGGTGGCTGTGACTTTGAGCCCTAGCGCTGCCACCGCTATCTGGATCTGCTTCTGGGAAACAGCGCGTTGAAGATGCCGCGCAAACATCGTAGGTTCTGTACGCCTCAGAAACAATCAGCTCTCGCGGCGCTACGAACAAAGCATCCGGCATCGCAGGCGTCGGTGAGGTGTAACGGTTATAAATCGCCGTACTCGCGCTGCCCCAGCGGTTAAAGGGGGGGCGCTTCGCCTCCGGCGCCTGTCAAGTCAACTTAGCCCACAAGAGGAGGCCCGGATCCTATTCCCAACCAAAAGCGCGCTCATACTCCGCGGATCCTCTGCAACATCGGTGACGGGGAGATACTACCGAAGACGTCGATGCGGTGCCACCACCGTATAACGCCAACTTCGGCGATGAATATAATGAGCCCGAGGACACGGAGTGTGTCACTACGGCGCCACCCACAACAAAAGCTTCCGTGTCGGCGCGGAGCCGTAGCCCTGTGAAGTACAGATCTGAGCCGTCTTCGTCGGGCGGAGAGGCATCGCTCGTAAGTCATGTCGACCATCATATAAGAGCCCTGAATACGATGAATGTTACTCTAGAACAAAACGCCTGCTCGATGCAGGCGACTCCTGTTCAACACCCGAGTCTGATATCGAGTACGCCGATATGTTTGCAAGGATTTTACATCCTCAGTCTGAACTCACGCTTCTCCGGGGACTCGTCTGCCTCTGCGCTTGCGTAAAGGTCCTCGATTTCCTTTGAGTACAACACGAGACAGATGTCACGCCGAGGTGTTCGCTTCGCCGTGTACTGGAGAGGCTTGTCGGGCGAGGTCACGAGTATCATCTGTCAAGGAGAATAGCCAGAGCATGATAAAGATGTGCCAGCGGGGAAGAAGACTCGGAGGGTTATAGTACCTCGCGACGTATCTTGGCATAGGACGCGGCCGTCTCATTGATCTTCTCAAACGTAGGCCTGCAAGATAGTGAGCGTCCACTATCACTAGATTACCGTCATCATATGTAGCCTGACGAACCAGATGGATTGCTTGAACTTCTCGATAGCCTCCATGTCACCTGGTGGTATGTCATGGGAAGGGGCGGCCTCTACAAGGACACCAATCTCAAGCTGTTGATGTCCGAAGACGATGGCAGACTTTATGCGCGGATCCTGCACAAGGGTCTCCTCTGCCAGTCTCTTAGTTGAGTATGATGCACCTGCCGTAGTATAGCACGTGACGCACCTATCGGGGCTGGGTTGACCTATTGATGATAGGTGAGCGGTAAGGATCGTTCATACAGATCATGGTCTCACGTTTGCACCAGCGGACAGCACTATCTGATTACTTCTCCTCCCAAGTACCTTCCATCGCCTCGGATCTGTTGGATGCGGCTCTAGCACGTCTTCGAAAGAGAGCGCAGGCTTGCCGTCAAGCTCTGTGTTAAAGGCGTTAGGAGCTACGGTCTCCGATACCTGTACAAGTTTTAGCGGTCAGTGTCAGGTAGCCAAGTCGCAGCCTGCTCAGAAAGCGGACATACAGTCATCACAGCGTCAAAGCCACCTCCGCGGCCTTTCATGGGTACCATGGTGCACGCGACGTGTGGATGGAGCTCGAAGTACTCCCATTCTCCGGAGCTCCCTACAGGCACGTGAAGGGGCGGGCATGTCGATAACCCACCTCCTTCCGTGCTGCGAAGTGTCAGTGAGCGTCTCAACTGGGGATTCATCAATCCGGGTTCAGCCGCCCGGACAGACAACGTACCACCCGTAGAAAGAGCAAAGCCGCACCCCGGAAGCAGAGAGCATGTCGCCTGTCGCCTTCTTCATAGAAACGCCACTGTATATCTACGACCAAGGAGCGATGGTTGCTCAGAGCAGAGTAGCGTTTCCTCGCGCTTACACGTGCTTACGACGTATTCCAGCCCTTTCAGAGCTAGGAGGTTGGCCGGATTCTTCGCCAACGCCTGTATAACAAAGTCGTTGAGGATTCGTGGGTATATCGAAATAGAAACCCCCTTGTGTGCGTACCTCGAGAAATGGAGGAATACATAGGATGATGTCGCACTTGCATGCCGTCCAAGCTTGGAGGAAGTTGGCGGGAGTGGGAACCGTCGGAGGCCAGATAGGAGGATACACCGCCACGATGGCCCCCGTCGATATCTGAAATTATCACCAGCCCCTCTGATCAGTGATCCCCTCATCGTGCTAGAATCATGGCTACTTACAGGCGCCTGAACACGACAATGCATTTAGCATTAGATCAGCGTCAAGTTCAATGGCCATCCTACGATGAGTACCATTGACTGACATTGATGGCACGAGTGCCGAGGCCGTCTACACAGCAAATCTGAGCCAAATGTCAGAGACACCTTTGAGGCGGGCTCACGGCAAGGAGGGTTGGTATGCATGCCAATACGCTTGCCTAAGAAATCGACTTCCCCAAGTCCTATAAGAAGCATACACTTATCCAGTCCGCTATCAGCGAAAAGACTCGGAGTCATTGGTTGGCGTACGCGTTAGATTGCTCGCTTGCCGCGACCCCTTCCGCGTGATAGGAACAGCCTTCGACATGCCCGTCGTGCCTGTCACACCGGGAAGGAATGATAAGTCAAAAGTCCATGTCGTAGCTCCAAGAATTCGGACAACTTGAAAGCAAATACCTGAGGAGTGCAAGTACATCATGACCTCGTCATCCGCAATATCCACGATTCTCGCTTCCTCCCCCTGGTCGGATGTGGGTTCGGTGTCTGCGTATTTGATCATCGGGACCAGATCGACCTCAATCCCTTTCTCGCGAAGTAATCCGGCAGCGTCATGAACGAGGGCCTGAGTCCCCTCGTCTTCGCTGACGAAGATCTGTCTGATGCCTGTAGTCTCAGCCAAGTGTGCGATGGCTTGCGCGCTGTTCCCGAGCGACATGGGAAACACGGCGTCGCCGAGGCTTACGATCGCTAGCATCGTGTAGATATAGCTAAGTGCGTCTGCAGCATTTCGCGAGGCTCAGTAATCGCGAACTTGAGAAACGGTTCCATGGCGTACCTGACAACGCAACGATGCCGATGACGGTGCGGCTTCCTGCCCTCCCCGAGATGCCACGATCAGGAAGAGTGGACTGTCGCCTCGAGATGAGCTTCATGGCCACGCCGATGCGCGCCCAGACTTCGGCGTAGGTGATGTCGCAAAGGGCGCCAGTTACTGGATCCACATACATGTAGACAGGATGATCCGGGCTGTTCTTCGCATGGAACTCGTAGAGCTGTGGGACGGAGAGTACGTCGTCCAGCGGGGGGAACGTGAAAGTGGACATCGTGCTGGGAGCGTTGGTGGGTCCGTTGGGGACGTTTAGCTGGTCGGTATATTGTGTGTACGCCGAGCTCTTGTTGGGCGATGACGGCGGACGGGCAGGAAGCATTACGAGGGAGGAAGCCCCGCTCAGCGCCTCGAAGCCTCTTTATGTGGATGGCGAAGAACGCTGAGGAGCCCTAGAACTCGGTATGAAGCATTCGAAGATGCCCAGTTTCTGGATCACACCATGCATGTTCTCCGTAACTGAAGCTTCGCCTCCTGTGCCTGTACACCCCGTGCTGGAGCATATATGCCGGAGAAAGGATCGAAACATAGAACGGCCAATGAACGGACAGCGAGCAGCGAACAATGAGTTCTACGCTGTGCCTCATGTCCTGCTCTGTGAGAGAAACGTGCGTTAGATCGTGCCGTGATGACTTCGAACACCAGGCATGTGCCATTGTAGTACGTACCACACTCGAAAGGCGCCGTCTACTGCGGAACCTAGGAGGCTCTTGCTCGGATTGATTGATTCACCTGACATGCACGCCTTCCTTTGGAATTAGGATTGGATTAGTAAGACATGACATGCTCCAAGATCTTCGTGTTCAGGCACAACAATGGTTGGTAGATTTCCGCTTCGACAATACGGACAAGTATAGCTCTGCTCAGTAAGCCTCGATGCCAAACGAGGAATGTGACTATCCCTTTTGAACATGAACATGAGTCTCAAGGAAGGAGCTACATCAGCAGTGGAGGAATGGCGACTCACCAAGTAGGCATGGTAGGACTTGCGATCCCGTGGCTGAGAAGACATGTCGACTCACAAACTAGCGGAGAAGGTATTGAGCGCCTCCATAAGAGCAGCACGAGTTCTCCAAAGCGTGGTTCAACGTCATATGTTACACATCCCATTCGGTGCAGTCGATACATTTCCACGAGATGCTTCCGGCAGATCCTACACGGCCCTTTCCTCGTACACTTTGCATATTCATCATGGGCGCACCCGATCACGGAAGGCTGAGGACGGTGTGCATGAACTGCTCGTAGTTGATCTGCACCCATCCGTCGCGGTCCGTGTCGAGGCGTTGGAACGACTCCGTGACCTGCTTGATCACGACGCACGCGCGCACGAAGCGGTCGAAGGTGATGCCGTCCGAGCGTGCTCCGACCCCGGGCCCAGAGCCTTTGAGAACATCTACCCCGACGTCGGGTAGATTCGTGAGCTCTTCGCTCCACAATGGCGGAGGCGTAGGAGGGAAGTCACGAGACTCACCGTATTTCCGCTCGACGAGCTGGATGAGCTGGGGCGAGAGGTTGTACCCGAACTGGCGGAGCGCCTCGTGCAGCTCGTTCGTGTCGATGGCGCCCGATCGGTCGCGATCGAAGTGGCGGTAGACGTTCTGCCAGTCCTTGATGTACTTCCACAGTCCGGCAAACTGGCGGAGCGCCACGAATGTCAGCATGCTACAGCCACGGAGATGACAAGATCTGTCTGCCGCGTACCTCGTTAAAGCCAATAGTGCCACTGCGGTCAGTATCCTGTACATTGGTGAGTGTAAGATTCATACGCAGGTACAGGCGGCTTCACGAACGAAAATGGTCATCAACAGCTTGACGGTGTCAAGATCAAAGGCTGGCAGAACGCTCGATGAGAATCCCAGCGCGAGCGGAAGGCTTGAAATAGACACGCACGAGTCCAGTCTCCGTTGATTAGTGCCTTCTCTGTATATAAAGCGTCATCGAACCAAGATCGCACTGAAAGACGCGAGCGAAGAACGCTTACGCAGTTCATGCACTGTGATGTGACCAGATCGGTCGGTGTCCACGGCCGTGAACCAACTCCAGAGCCTGCACAGTGACACCCAGTCAGATGTCGAGTAGTCCAATATAGCCATGCGCGGCTGCACTCACTGCGGGTCGGCTCCAGGGGGCGGGCCCGAAGGCATAGGAGCGAAACCACCAGGACCGGGGCCTCCGCCACCATATCCCCCAGGTGGGCCTGGAGGGGCAGCGTAGCCGCCACCGCCATATCCGCCGCCAGGGGCGCCGCCGTAGCCTCCACCATATCCTTGCTGCTGTAGCAGTTCGTCAGCTTAGCGATCGAACTGATCACGCGCGCGGACGCGGAGAGTCTTCATTATAGGACAGGAACAAGAAGGTACTAACTCCGTAAGACATTACGTCGATATCGATGTCGTGTGTCGCTGAAATAACCTGATGTGAGATCTTCGGATCGTTGAAGACGGAGGGCACGCAGAGTCTCCTCGAGCGCTGCTTGACGCACCTTATATACAGTCCTGCTGGAGGACGTCTTGTGGTGGTAGAAGATAAAGGAGATACACTGCTTGGAGCGGCTGCGCCTGTCAGGGATAGCCCCAGCTCGCCACTCGGCTGTGCCGAACACAGCCGCCCATGCAGTAGCTCATCGCATTTGCCGAGAAGTACGGACTTGGCACATCGGCCTATTATCCTGTCCGCGCGTTCGAATCGCTCAATATGCAGAACGTAGGATTTTCCAACGTCGTGAAACCGGCAGCACAAGACGACACAAGAACTTCATACAAGAAGACAATAAGAGAAAAGACGCATATGGTAATAAACATCTCAAGCGAGACGCTGATTATTGATATCCTCCCAGGTTTCCTGATATCCCCTGCCGCCCTTCTTGGGATTCCGCTGAAGCTGTCTGCGGTAGAACATGATAGTCAGTACTTCTATCAAGGTTCATATGATTCTGGACTGATCATAGAACCTGTCGCTACATCCACGACACCTGCGCGCACGGACCTTCACAGGAACTATGGAACCCACGTCGTTCACCTTATTTCATATGTTATGGCAAGCGCAGCCTGCGCTGCAGTCAAACTTGCTGTTCTCGTTGAGGTACCCCCCGGTCGGAATGGAAATGGGTTAGGATACCTCTCCGGATCGTGGGTGATACCCCTGCATGCAATCCAGAAGGTCGGCATCTTGGCCCAAGAACAGTGGACGAAGGTGTAGTTCCGCGAAAAGCCCATCCTAGCGCTGGAAATGGAACTCGTCACGATACTAACTTGAACAACGTCCGCGTTCTCCCAGGGCCGTTGCTATCGTCGTTTTGTAGACGTTCAGCGCCACGCTGTTGTCATCAGGCGACGGTGGTTAGTGTTCCACCCATAGGTGGTGGCCCTCACTATACTTACATCCGAGTCCGCTGTCTGGCCTCACTGTGCGCGCATGTGCACGCCCTATGATCCTATCGTCCTTAGTCGCACGACCTGCCGAGCTCGTGGATGTACCCATGCCTCCAGTCGCCCTCACCCGCTCAAGTACTCGATCGGTCCACGTTCGGAAGCGACGAAGCAGCTCATTGAGTGCTCTGTCAAAGAATAGGCTTTGTTTGTTTCCCTTCTATTCTCAGGCTGCATATGAAGATCATCGTTATCAAACTCTGTACCCCTTCGACCTTCGCAGTCTCTCCAATTACTCTAGAGCGATGAGGATGATCAGTTACTGCCTGGATTGTCAAGGTCGTGAGCCTCCACGCTCCCACATACCGTTGTAAATCCTTGACCCCTAGAGCATCCGACAGTAGCCACTTGTTTCAGCTACTGCCACATAACTTGGATAGGATCATTCTACGACTACGGAGCTTCATCTCGATCGCAGGAGTCGCATCTAGCGCCGTCAGCCCTCGCTGCAATGCACAGGCGCTACACTGGTGTATAACGTCTTGCAATGAGCGTTCACATCTGCAGACCGACTTCGATCCAAGACTGTCTTCGGCCGTTCATCACTTAAGTTTGCGACAGTACCATTGACGAGCAGCACTAGTGGGATAGTGTCAAGTTGGTGCCGGGAGAACACCCGACCGGTGAGTCGGTGTTTGGACTATCGCCACAGATCGCACCGGACTTCGGGACATGGCCGACATGCAAGCTAGAGCGGGGCCATACAACTCTTGACATACGTTCCTATCATGATGAGGGCGTGCTTGGCTCATGAGCCGCGCCCGGCGCACGCGTGACCCTGATGGAGATACCCGAAGCATTCGCCACTGGGACGAGCGGTGTTCTTCCATCTATAAGTTGGCCTGACACCCAGATACCGACCATACAGCCCCGACTCGCACCCCTCGGACTAAGCCGTGCGTCCCATCGCTCACAGAATGGCCACCGCAGTAGCAACCTCGGGTGATGGTGTCGTCCACCCCAAATCTCTCTATGTGATCCCTGCTGAAACTCCAGAGAAGAAAAGGTAGCATCGCTCCAACCTCCTCTGATTGCCATGGCAGATCCTGACCGAACGTGCGCACAGACTCGCAACGCAGTACCTGTTCAAGAAGGCGCTCTATGGATGGAACTCTCCCATCCCGCCTGTGGTCGATGTTAATCGGCTTTCCAACGTCCTAGACGTCGCGGCCGGCACTTGCGCCTGGACCTTCGACCTCGCCTCCCTCTCCGGCGTTAGCGAGCGTCTCGCTGAGGGCGCTGAGAACCGTGTCCGTCTCTACGCGTGCGACATCGACACGCGGTTCTTCCCGGAGAAATCCCTAACAGACCGGTTGGGAATCACGACGTTCCAGCAGGACGCGACTGAGCCTTTCCCTGAGGACCTGCGCGGGAAGTTCGACCTTGTGCACGTTAGCTTCCTGTTCATGTGTTTGACGAAAGAGGGGTGGCAGAAGACCCTTCGCCACTTCTATGACGTGCTGAGTATGTCCCTCCACCTGTGTGCGAGCGTTCATGGACAAGGACTGATTACACCTGTCCGAACGTAGAGCCTGGCGGCATCCTCATGCTCGACGAGGCGGATCCTATCATGTACACGCACCCGTCCTCTGTGCCTCCGGAGGATGCATCCGGACACGATGTCGAAAAGGCTCTGAACGATACTACCTGGGTGGGCAAGGCGAATCGTATCTACACCGGCATGGCCGTTCAAAGTGGCTTCTTCACAGAGTGAGCACATACCTGCCCCGCTTCTCCGCGCCAGTGCTCACGATGCCTAATGACACCAGCCTTACATACCGCTTCCCGGAGTTGTCGAAGGCGATAGGTTTCGAGGTCCAGTATGCGAAGCGCGCTGTAGCGCCCGCAGGACCCCACTGCCGCCTGCTGATGTCCGAATCCGAGACCGCGGAGTTTGTAGATTTCTCGGTGGATAACCTAACGTTTGTCTTCAGGTATCTCGCGGCTGCACAATTCGCCAAGGGCACGCTCCGCAACCCAGATGGCACACTGGTCGAAACGGAGGCAGAGAGGGACGGCATGATGGCAGATGTCGCAGAGGGCCTCCGGCGGGAAGGTGCAGTCTCGGTAGGAAGATGCTTTATCGCGAAGAAGTTATGAGGCGCACACCATAGCGAGCGGACATTGATGGCACGCCTGCAGATGATCGTGCGAAACAGAATCAAGAATGTCATGTATCAGTATAGCCTAGTATACGGGCACGATGAAGTCGAGATACCCACCCTCCGCCTGGACGTGGTGAGATGCATCCTGAGCGTACCATTGTTGGCATTCTCGTGGTGTTATCCCAGACATGCAGTCCTCGGCATGAGGAGAGACTTCAGTAAGGACATCCGGGCTCCAAGTTGAACCGGGTGTAGAACAGCTTCCCTGGACCCTAGTACAATGTCCACATCAGCGTGATTCGGTGCGTTTTCCGGAGAGGAGGTGCTTACATATACATCAGTCTTTCACCTACAACAAAGACGTGCACGCACGTTCTATACCGTGAATCAACGGGGATCAATTGACGCAAAGATCTTCACATCCCGGGCCCCTGTGTCAGCTCCCGCACATCCTGACCTGTGAGCGCTCTGAGTCGTCTAAGAACGAGGCCGTTCCGAAGGTGTGATGCATCTTCAGGTGAAATTTCCCCGAAGCAGCGACTAGGGCATCAATGCAATGTTTTCTGATACCTGTGCGCCGTATGCGATATCTAGAGTTTCGAGGAGGAGGGCCCGAGCTCGAGCGTGACGCCAGCGTTTCTTCCGATAACGCCGATTTAGCTTGCACGTGAAGATTAGACGCTCGTCAGAGCGTGAGCGCTAATGGAGCGCTAAGATTCTCAGCGGCTCAGCCTCACTCCGTGTTCACGTTCCTATCATCATGATGAGAAAAGCCTACACGATAGATTTCCACAACGGCCTGCTAGGAAACGATATGGCAGTGCGAGGTAGGCCGAAGATAGGTGACTTGGGTAAGTGGTTTTCGCCGCAGTGCATGTATCATGAAGCCCGGAACAGTACTCTGATGTCCTTGGAATTAGATTGCACAGCCAGATCAGACCATGGTCATTCACGCGGTAGATCCTGTTCACCGCCCATGATAGCCTCGAGATCCATGCTTCTGGTTGTCGAGAGTCCCCCATCAAAGCCGCTGCCGAATGGCACGCAGGGATCGATCTCTTCATGTTGTTGCGGGTCGGCCCTTCGGCGGCCTGGTGGGCTGAGCTCCACATCGAAAATCCATCATACAGCCGTATGCGCAAGTGCGTGATACTAATAGCTGGTCATGTCATGGCGAGGGCCGATACGCGTCGAAACTACATCAGCTTGTGAGACCGTATCATTCTCCCTGGCTGTCGAACCATTCCCGCCATGGCGCCTGCTGTCTTTGAGCCTACCACCCTCGTCGTCTGCGCATGCATAGCTGTCTTCCTGGTCCTGCGTGCTTGGACGCGGAAGAAGGCTCACGCGCTTCCGCTTCCTCCTGGCCCGCGCGGTCTCCCATTACTCGGGAACCTCTTCGACATACCGCGGAAGGCTGCTTGGAAGACCTTCGCTGAGTGGGGCAAAGCGTATGGTAGGTCTCCTAAATCGTCTATTCGACCACAGGCTCTTTCCTGACATCTTGAAGGTGATGTCGTCCACCTCAACGTCCTGGGGCGGTCTATCGTCCTGCTCAATTCCGCGGAGGCGACTTCGGACCTGCTCGAAGGCCGCTTTGGCATATACTCTGATCGTCCCTATTTCCCCCTTATGGAGATGTAAGTCAACCGTCCTCGTGCATGTACATTGTATTGACCTAGCACCATAGGGTCGGCCACCAGTGGAACTTTGGCTTCATGCCATATGGCAAGCAGTGGCGGGCGTTACGTCGCCTCTTCAGCAGCAAGTACGGGACCACCCAGGGACTGCGCATGTTCTACGACTCCCACCGAGTGACTATGAGCAAGTTGCTCCAGAGCACGCTCCGGGATCCCGACGCCTTCACCGAGCATCTGAGACTGTATGTCTTTCTCCATAGGACTTCTCCGTCTCACTCACGTTGACGCGTCGTGCTCAGGCGGTCAGGACAGCTCATCATCGACGTGACCTACGGTATTATGATCGAGTCTGTCGAGGATCCTTTGCTCAAGTGCGCGGAGGCGGTTATGGACACTACTTCGGTCGCCCTCAGTCCACCCATGTGGCTGATGAATCCGTCTGCTATCAGTAATTCGTTTCCCGTTCCCTCGCGCTCCCACACGGGCTAACTCTCCATCGCAGTGCAATTCATCCCGAAGTGGCTCGGGGGTTCTGCAGTTTCACTGCAGCTCCAGCGCTGGCGGGCCGACCTCGAAGAGCTGCGGAATGGAGCTTTCTCCATCTGCAAGGAGCGATTGGTACGAGAGTGATTCCCCCTACGAGCTACTGAGGCTGAATCGATGCCACAGAAAAAGGGCACTGCGAGGCCGTCCTACTCTGCAAGTCTCCTGCAGGAACTCGCGCCCGCCGATGGTTCCGAAGAGGAGGGCATGATCCGGGACACGGCTGCTTTGGCCTATGGAGGTGGGTTCATCACAGCATACTATCAGAGGCTCCCAATCTAATTGGCCTTCAGCTGCGTTCGAGACTGTGCGTCCCCGCTCCATAGATACTCATTGGGCAATCCCACTTACCATTGCCTACCTTGAATAGACGATCATCAGCGGAGAGGTATTCCTCTTGGCGATCACTTTGCACCCTGAAGTCCAGCTGCGTGCCCAAGAGGAGATCGATCGCGTCGTAGGGTCACACAGGCTGCCCGACTTCGCCGACCGGGAGCGGCTCCCCTATGTCACCGCGGTTATGAAAGAAGTTCTGCGCTGGCACCCTCCCGCGCCAACAGGTTCGCACTCAATCGCTACATCTATGAAAGACGGCGTAGGAGCTAACGACGCGGCACATAGGTATCCCCCATCTGCTAAACGAGGACGACAGCTACAAGGGATTCCATATCCCCCGCGGCTCGATTGTCATGGGCAATGTGTGGTAAGCATGCGGTTCCGTGCACTTCGATAATACACGTCCCACGAATCACGCTAACGCCGATACTTAGGGCTATCACGCACGATCCCGTGAAGTACCCGGATCCGTTCGCGTTCAAGCCTGAGCGCTACCTGCGGGAAGACGGCACCTTCGACTGCATCACGAACGACCCGAGCCGCTACGTCTTCGGCTTTGGTAGACGGTATGCCGTTTCCCCATCTTTCTGAGCTTCTAGTGCCCTTTCTTCGCATGCTAACGGAAGAATGCCTTTTGTTCATAGGATCTGCCCTGGCAAGGCACTCGCGGAAGACTCCACGTGGCTCACCGTCGCGCAATTCCTCGCGGTGTTCTCGGTGTCTCTCCCGGAGGGATGCCCGCCACCCAAGGTCGAATTTGTCTCTGGGGCAATTTCGTAAGTCCCAATCATCCGTGGAGGCACCGACGGGATGCTGACAGGGCGGCTTATCGCTTTCAGTCGGCCTGTGCCTTTCAAATGTCAAATCCGCCCGCGCTCCGCTGCTGCTGCTCACCTCATCGAGTGCACTGTTTGAAACCACAAACTTTGGTTTCAAACAACGCCTTTCCAGATTGTACAACGTCTAAGTTATGTGCCTTCCCCCCGTCCCCAAACATGTAGATATCGGAGGCGTTCGATCATGTTGTATAGTCTGTATTATCACCTAACCTGTCCAAATACAACTTACCAAGTGCGTTTACATACCAAACCTGAAGCTCGCATTGACAAATTACCAACTGCGCCGGTATCTCCTGTCACCAGGAATGACGCAACTGACCTCTCCAAAGAGAGGTGGAAGAGAGGCTGACAGAGGCTCGAGGCATCATTGGCTCATCGGCCGACGCATGTAGCTGGATCCGTTATCTGCAACGAAATCCGCCGGGCATCCGAACCGTCAGCAGCCATTACTTACATCTTTGAGCGAGCATGGGTAGCGAGCACGCGAGGGGTGCCTATGGATATTTAGTACAGAGATGTTCGTCGCGACAGCGGTCGCGTCGCATCTCGCTCCTGCAGTACAGAGAAGATGGCTAGGGAGGTGCTACGCACCCCCGGAGCTCGGACATACGCAGACTCTTCTCAGAGGGAAGGCAGAAGCGGTCGCGGCAAGAGCTTGGCCTCCCCAGGAAGGACACACTTTGACTGTGGCGCAGTCCCGCGCGCGGATATGTGATGCCATGTAAACGCATCATGCGGGCTTAACGTTGATACCCGAAGGTGCAGGAAGCATGGAGACTTCGCTTGAGGAGGGCTTCTCGAGGGACCGATGGGCTGCGCGAAGATGAGAAGCTCTGTGGCAGCGTCACTGGGCATCGGACTGGGCAGAGAACTTCAAGGGCCGGAGTCGGTGTTTGGAGATCCGCGGCAGAGTCCTACAAGTTCCGCCATGCCTGGATCGTTGGTCATATGTGCTTCTCTTCTCCCATCAGCGTGCCAGTGATGGGTTTGTCAGAATTGACGATCTCTTCCTCAGGCAATTGCTAGATCCCGACCGGAGAACATGGCGGGGCTCACTGGCACTCAGACTAGTACGGACGATGCGCACCAAAGAGATAGAATATACGACCACTACGACCAACAACAATTCCATAAGCTTATACGTGTACATCCCAAATACAACAATGCTTGATATAATAATAGAAGGAACGACGAGATGCCCAACACGCACTAGGGCAACCAATGACTACAATATGTACAACCTCTCTCACGCACTCTCCGGGGCAACCAAGCCGTGTTTTGGTTCGAACATCGAAACGTCTCACCAGGGGTCGACGCTCACGCGGGCAAGACCTCCTTGGAGGCGGGGAACATGTCCGCCTGGGGAGCAGCATCGACCTTGACCGCGAAGGGCACCGGCTTGTTGCCGACTGATGCAACGTTGGACGAGGACTTGCGCTGTTGTCAGCAACAACGAATTTAGTCAGCCACCGGTATCACGGGAGACGGGCCGGAAGTAGCACGCACCCCTGCCCAGCTGGGCGTCGCGGCGCCACTGCTGCGCTCGTCTTCCCCGCGACGGAAGACCTGGTGCGAGACGTGGATGCTGAGCGGATACGAGTCGGCCTCTGCCGCGCTGCTCCCGGGGGAGGCGGTGCTCCGCCGGGAGTTGAGGCTGACCATGACACTGTTCGAGTACCTGTGCGAACGTGAGTCAGACCCTCGCGCTGTTGAGACTGATGTAGAGTGGAACGTACAGCTTGCCCCAGATGTACGCACTGTGATTGAACATGTCAGCGCGGGTCCGGTCTCAGAGGGGGCGGGGCAACATACGCAGGGAGGTACTGGAAACTCGCGCCGACGGTCGTGGCGAAGAGAGCGAGAGTCAAAGCACCGCAAAGGGCGATAGCCAAACCAGTTCCGACCGTGATACTGATCAGACGGCCGATGATGTTGTTCGAACGAGTCCAACCGCTCTGGTTCTTGGCCGTGTACAACTGTAGGATGCGACGTGTCAGCTATCGCCGTGGTGAGAGGCAACCCGAGGGGGACGCACGATCCAGAGCATGCACGCGGCGATGAGCACATCCGTGACGAAACTGGACGACACCCAAAGCTAGACAGAGTGAACATATCCAGTCAACGTACGATTCAGAGAAACGAGACTAGGGACGCTTACCTCGAATGCCGAGTGAAGCTGGAGCAATTTCTCGGGGGTGAGGAAGATCGCGAACTATGGATATCGTGTCATTATCTCCACATAACTGCTCACTGAGGGAACTTACAATGATGGACGCGACGATCGACGTCAATGCTTGAAGGAGCGCAAGCTACGAGCATACTAGATTAGCCGAGTACTGAGTGCCGTACAGCGCAAAGAATCGTACCAAGACGATCAAGATGGCCATGCCTTTGAAACCCCAGTTCGGTGCCAGCATCCAGATACGCCAAGCGTAGAAGATCTGGGCCACAGCGGCGACTGCGTAACATAATAGGGTCAGTCATGTATGACCACCGAGGGCGTTATTGTGACGTACTGATTCCAGCCATGATAGGCACAGAGCAAGCAGACCAGGGGAACGTGAGGAGGCCTGCAGGGTTGTCCCAAAGAGTAACGCCGTAGTACCACGCTTGATGAGTGGTCGTTGCCGTTTGGACGAGCTCGAGGATCAACAGACCGCCCACTATACACAAGGGGCGTTTAGTGTGCATGTTTTTGCACTGAGCGGGTTATCACTCACCGATCAGGCGATACTTGAGTTGGTCCGTCCGGAATTGTTGAGTGTAGTAGACTACGGAGCGTTCAACATCGATACTGCACCAAAGGAATACGAGCACACTCACATATCTGGACGAAGAGCGAGCCGAGGGCCAACCAGTTCAACGAATTGGCGACAAACTGCGAGGCAGTCGAAAAGCGGTTAGTGGGGATCAGGTATCCTCTGTGCTTGAGAATCTCACCAAAGGAGCGATCCTATCCGAAGTATATGAGACTACATCCAACGGAAAGTATGTATTGAGTCAACTCACATCGGCATGAAGTCAATAGCGGGAGCCTCCATATTGTCCAGATACTGTAAGACACTGCAAGATGGAAAGGGAAGGGTCTTGGAGAGGCGGCGCGAGCCTGCTTGGCGTCTCTCTCAGAGAAGGTGGGTGACCGCGAGTTATACGATCAAGCTGTCGACCGGGACGGTGCACGAGCCATTATCAGTAACGGAGCTTTGGACGAAACAACGCCGACGTCAATCAGACACCCGGCCGCCCATCAGCTAAGTGGAGATTCTCGTCTGCGGTGTTCCGCGAGATCGTTCCCGAAAGAAGCCATTGGGAATCAGGACATCGCAGAAGCCATGATGGAAGACACGAAGGCGCGAAGTAACTCGTACCTGTTCTGAGACGCGCGCGACCTGAAGCATGAGGAAGCATGAGGTCCGTTCGGGCAGGACCATCGCCATCAGCATTGCCCCGCACACATGGACGCATCTGGCTGAGCTGTGGTATCCATCATTGATCCCCTTGGTTGCGCATGACTTGATATCAGCAGCTACTCATGTGAGAGGGCTCGTAGCCTGTAGGACCGCCGACGCTCGGGTCGGCGTTAGAAGCACGGTCGATGGGCGAGACCTGTAGAACTGGCGGGTATGTGTGTTGTTAGGTGCTCTGGTCCATTGTTGGAACCCATCCTAGCATTCATTACCGAGTGCACAGTTGTACGGAGCTGAATGATGCTCAGTAGGGAATGATGCATACGAAGTCCATCGCATTGCGCGATGCGCATCTCGGCCCTGATGCAATAGGACTCGAAACGCGCTCAACAAGTATTCTTCCCGCTTAGCCTGACCGCACACCTAGCGGGCTTCTCATGGTCGTGGGGAGGGGCAAGGGCATCGGCCCCCTTGAACTGACGAACGTGACACAGGTTGATGAGATTCCCACTCGGCAAAAGGTTTACAAGACGCACCTGTAACTCTGGGAGCCTGGGTATGACGATAGCGGTTGATGAATGAAGCCCGAGCTGCACGACGCATGGCAGTGACTCTGCCAACAAGTGACCGAACGCCTGAGCCATTTTGGCTGAGACACGGCCCCCACGAAGTCGATTTTGATGCTGCTCCCGGCGAGAAGCTGTTCGCCCACCGCGCTAGTCTGAGGCTGTGGAAGATACGAGTGCAAATCCCTTTTCCACGGTCATGAAGCTGATTTGCATTTTGCTGAAGGAGGTCAAAGTCTGAGAAGATGGCGGTAGCGGATCATAAACACGTTGATCATCTCTGGCGCGTGGCAGACCCGGAAAGAACACGGGCGCCAATAGCATGTCCAAATCGGGACGCATCTACGGTCGGCAATGGCTGTGCTAGGATCGTGCCAAATAGACGCAAGCAAAAGCTGGCTCCGAATTGCTTCCGAGGCTTCGTCGACTTCCTTTCGACCTTTCATATCTTCGACCTTTTCGCCTATAGACTCCAGTCTTGTCGTCATTGCCTCATGCAGCATTGAGCATACATCGTATATTTGTGCATATGCGGAAACAAATGATATTGAGATACTCATAAGTGTGCAGGGACCGTAGTCATTCTATCAGATTCTTGATAGATGCACGGAGGCTCCTCCCCCATGTGCCCGATGCGGCTCTGAATCTAGCGTCTAAGCCAGTCCCATCTACGGTCCCGCACTAGCAATTTTGCCTTGTGTTCGATGTCGAAGAACGAAATGAGCCGGAAGGGTCACATACACGGCGTAAAGGTGAGCATGGTTTTACTATACGGGTTGGATGAATCGTAGCACCCGCCGAGTTCATCAGTTCACATGTCTTCTAGCCCTGGCCTACATCATTGTATCGGAACAAATGTTTCGTCCTTGCTACTGGACTGCGTACAGCCGGAGGTAGGATTCGTTTGTCAAAGACATGATAGAGAACGTGCGCTCGGCGCAAGCGTCTACTGGCTGTAGCACTGCCTTTGACTGGCGGTACAGACCGCAGAGGGTGAGTCCTCAATACACCATCTATCTCGAGCTCCTATCAAGAGTGCTGGACTGACGTATGTCGCCGTTTAGCCACCCGCGTCGATCGAGAGCGATGCAGATTTGGCCCGAGGGCGTGCAGATGCGCGTCTCATCTCGAGGCGGCACCAGGACGGTACTCTTCCCGAGTGCGTGCATCTGTGCATGATCAAAATCGAACGCGCAGGCACATTCAGGAATAGTCCTACCGAAGGTCGCGTTCGGTCGGACACTGGACCCGTCGAAACGCCCACGCGTGCGTGCCCCATCTCAAGGCGTAGCTGATCACGGCTTTTCGGACCAGCGAGATGGGACCGCGGCTGCTTTCGCATCCTCAACGCGCCCCGGTCGGCCATGCCATCCATCACTTATCATTTGCATGCGCACAGGCTGTACTTACCATGGATCGATGACATAGGCAAGATCAGCGAGGCGTGCCGAACGACTTAAGTTCTCGAGCTTGTTCGAACTCGACCACACCAACTGCACAGACATACCCGCAGACATGGCCTCCTCCACTTCTCTTACCAGGCGTCTTGCGAACGTCGCGGGTCTTCTGCGTGGCTTCCCTTACTTCTTGCACACTCTGTTCCTGTTCACGAAGTCCGACTTCAAGACTACCATCATCCCTACTGTGAGTATGGTGACTACCGCAGCTTGTGCCACCAGCTGCTAACATCTCCGCTCTCCAGTCATCCTTGGGGATCGCGTCCGCACCCGTTGCCAGTATCTACCGCGTACCTCACGTCCTCTTCTGGACCTGGCTTCACACGCTCCAGTTCTGCCTCTCGAATCAGACCGTGGACCCAGAAGAAGATGCCCTGAACAAGAGCGATCGGCCTTTGCCCGCCAGGCGTATCACGCTCTACCAGGCAAAGGTCTTCCGGTGGCTTATCATCCCGATATGCTGGCGGATCTCCGCGCTCTACAGCGTCGAGACGTTCTACGCAAGCGTCGCTAACATCGCGCTCACCATCCTCTACAACGAGCTCTCCGCGCACAAGGGTCACTGGATCGTCCGCAACGTCGTGAACGGACTCGGGTTCGCTTCCTTCGAGGTGGGCGCCACGTTGATCGCCGGTAAGTAATGCGTTGCACTGCCTGAAGCCCTGCTACACACCCGGACATCGGGATCGGTTGCTACATCGATGCCGCAGCCACTGTCCGCAAGGCAATAGCAACTAGCTACTAGCAGTGGCACAGCGACGACGATCAGACATGTCTCACTTACGCTTGTTTCTCTCGTGATTTGCAGGCTCGGACCCTACGCGGATGGATGACATCGCCATCTGCTCCGTTCTCGCCAGCTTCGGCATCTTCGCGACGACAATCCACACGCAAGACTTCAAGGACGTCGAGGGCGACCGTGCCGTCGGTCGTCGCACGATCCCGATCGTGCTTGGCGAGGCGGCGAAGTACACGGTGCTCCTCCCGCTGTTCTTGTGGTCCGCCGGGCTCTCCCTTTTCTGGGGGCTCGACTTGATCACGGCGACGATCTTCACGGTGCTCGGTATTCATGTCGGCCTCCAGTACCTCTGGGGGAAGACTGTGTACGAGTATCAGGTTGCGTTCTATTGGTACAACGTAAGTACCCTGGTTGTCACGCACGACAGATACGAAGCAGCTCATATATGTCCATAGCTCTGGTTGTGCTGCGCGCATATCCTCCCAGCCTACTGCAGGTTGTACAGTGCCCCCTACTACCGTAGGGTCTAATGCGACTGTCGTTGTGGAGCTGCGCCGATGTCTGTATCAATGTTGGCTAGGCGCGTGATGTTGCAAAACTCGGGAATGTGGTATAGAGAAGTGGTCCGGCAACGTCGACCCGGAGGCGACTGCACGAAGATGAGATCCCCTAGACGCTATTTGTATGTACTATCATAAGTTAAGTGTTGTAGAATGCGCTCCTTGCTATTTGTATGAATGAAGTCTTGTCTCTTGTCTTTGGAGTCTTTCGCGTTCACGTCGAGAGTCGAGTGCCACCAGCCCGCCACCATCATACCGGCTTTCCGGCATCACCAGCATCACCCCGCCGGCCTGGCGGCTATGTCGGGCGACGCCGCGGCGATCAAAGCTAACGCCGGTTGAGCGCCTATTGACAAGCACACGATCAGCGGAGATCCTCGCCGACGCTTTGCAACTTTTGTTCCTCCACCAACCTCTCCTTCCAAACATATCATTTATCTGCAACACATATGGTTTTGCGCCGACATCGTTGGTCTTGGAACAGCGCGCGCGAACTCGGCCATGGGCTCGGTCATGAGGTAAGGCGCATCTGGGCGCGTCGCTCTCAAGCTGCGCCCGACCTGTTACACAAGACGGGGGTACAATGGGGCGGTTGAAACTCCCGCCGCCACCTGCATTTTTTGCATGCAAACGACATATCGGGACTAGGGCGACGCAGCAACCTGAGCTTGAGCTGTGATCAGAAATTGACTGGCCTCCAACAGCTGCACGGATCAAGATCACGAGCAGGTACGTCTTATTCGGCCGTGTGCGTACTGAATCATCGGGGGCACCTTTTAACAAGAGCGCTGCGACTGATTCGTGTTTCTGATTGCAGCAGTATTGTACGGTCAGGGTCACAGCCAAACAGACCGGGCTCCAGTGATTGATCCCTGACTCGCGTTTGTTCGGGTCCTCTCTTGGTCAGCTCTCTCCTATCCAGAAAGATCTTCATGCATCAGCTGTAGAAACGTCTTCTTTGTGCGTCGGATCGTGGGCGAGGCCGAGGAGTGGCCGTGGCTGGTGCCCATGTGCACGCATCTGATGGTCAAACAAGCTTGCGATCTGGCGAGGAGAGGAAGACGCGCATGACTTCGTCCCCTCAGGCTCGGCGGTGGAACTGTTAAGGGTATGTACGCGCTGGAGAACCAAGACTTCGACATCTGTAATCGGGAGGCTGTTCCGCTCATGACAGCAGGGTCTATGACGGAATTGCTCCCTGTATCGGACCCTGGCCCTCACGAATACCCATTGGTTCCATCATGATCCTTGCGGGTCGGCGCCGCATTCCTCCAGGGGGGTTGTAAGATAACCCTGCAACTGGTTCAACTGGAGGCTTCGAATCCTCGAAATACTCAGCGTTCCTAGGAAGCCTCGCTCGCCCTCATCTCCCTCCCTCATTCAGATCCTTCTAGTAACATCCTACCATGGCCACCACTGTAGACACCCGTCGTCCTACCCCACAGGGTGTCGACCATCCGACGTTCAAGGCTGCTCCGTTCGACCACGGCCTGTCGGTACCCCGCCTGTACGAGTACCATGCTGAGCACAGCCCCAACCACCCTGCTTTCGCGTATGCCGATCCTGCTACGAACGAAGTGCACGATGTCACTTTCGCGGATACATGGAAGAGAATTTGTACCATCTCCGACATCGTGTTCGAGCGATATGAGAGTTCGCCGACCAAAGCAGAAGACGGTACTCCTCCTATAATCGGCGTCCTTGCCCTCGCCGGTGAGCACGCCATTTGTAGTGTCCTCGAGCTATACGGGCAAGAATGTACTGACGCTGCTACCGCACAGATGCGTTGAGCTACATCCAACTGAAGGTAGCGATCATGGGGCTGGGCTACATCGTGCTTCCGCTCTCGCCCCGGAACAGCCCCACAGTGATCGCACACCTGCTCGAGAAAACAGGGGCTAGGCAATTGTACGTCAGTGCGGACGACGCGATGCAGAACTTGTCTCGCGCCTCCATGGAGATCCTAGCACAAAAGGGTATCAAAGTCGACGTCGTGCCGATGATCACCACGGAGGACTGGTCGAAGCCCACAAAGGGCACAGGACGGGCTGCCATGAAGGACATCGCGGACACCGACGTGACCATCATTATGCACTCCTCAGGTATTGCATCCTTGCTGAGGAGTAGACGCCCGTATGTGGCTGACTTGGCCGGTGCTTCAGGTACTACGGCCTTCCCGAAGTGCATACCTGTCACCAGACGGGGCCTTGTGAACTTGTCGAACATCCCGTGTAGGTCTACTGAGAACACTACTTGCGACGCGTTGCCTTAAAGTTTTGTCTAGGCTTCGGAGAGGTGGATCTGGCGGGCAAGCGCATAGCCGCTCATACTAATCCCATTTGCCGTAAGCTTTGCCTGCACATAACGTACCTATGGCCGCCTCACCCACCTTCGAACAGATGCTATGGGACTCGCGTCTTTGATGGTGCGTCGATTCGTAGCTGCGCGTCTGGCTGAATTCCTCTGACGCGGTCACGTGCATCGCTCTTCCCTCATGCAGTGGCCGGTAAGTTCGCGACCCACTGCCATGCCCGTCCGGTCGCTCACAGCCGCTACCAGCTCACAAGTGGCGCGACATTCTCGTTCTATGCACCGGTCTTGCCGCAGCCTGTGCCGAGCCCTGCAAACTTCCTCGCTGCATGGACTGCGTGCAAATGCGACATCGTCTTCTGCATCCCCATCTTTATCGAGGTCCGTCTGCCGCCCCACAAACGTTACCATTCATACTCATGCGCACCGACCGCATTAGGCGTGGGCGCGCGACCCAGCAAACCTCCCGCTTCTGAAATCGCTCGACTGCATTGTACGTGCCATGCCTCGGGACCGATATCGCCGCCGCCACTGACTTTCGGTTCAGGTCTTCTCGGGCGCGCCGATGAGCAAGCCAATCGGGGACATGCTCGCAAAGTCCGGGGTTACACTCCATCCCTTCTGGGGAAGGTCCGTCGGCACCGAGCCTCCTCTTCTCCGCATCTCTTGCCCAGTGGCTGACGCGTGTCGCTCTCGGCAGTACGGAAGTCGGCCCCGCGACGATGTTCATCCCGCGCGACCCGCCGCCAGTGGACGAGTGGGAGTACTTTAAGTTCTCGCACCATATCACGTTCCACCTCGAACCGCGGGAGGGCCTCGAGAACATCTATGAGCCTATTATGATCGTATGTGTGCCTTAATATCCAGTCAGGCTTGTGTGTTTGACCGCCAACGATATTGCAGCCAACGGAGAGGTGCTTCCCGGCCGTCACGAACTCTGAGATAGACGGCAAGCCGGTGTTCGCAGTTGGCGACCTGCTCGAGCGCCATCCGACGGACCCGGAGCGGTTCAGGGTGTTCGGGCGCAAAGACGACCAGATCGTGCTCTCTAGTGCGTTGAACGTGAGTTTATTCCGTTTACGCAAGCCTCTCTTCGTACGCGTGTTTTAACACCTGCATTGTCTTCTCACCAGGTCAACCCTATTCCGATTGGTACGTGTCACCCTTATGTCCGCATTGAAGGCCATGACAGCTGACGGTATTTGCTCGCAGAGGGCATGCTTGTCCAGGACCCGAACATCGCGTCTGCAATCGTGTTCGGGCAGCAGCGCATCCAGCTGGGCGTGCTCATCGAGCCGCCGCCGCACATCACCATCCCCACAGGAGACGCCCAGAAGCTGGAGGAGTTCAAGGACCTCATCTGGTTCGTGCCCCGTCGTGGAGCAAATCTGTGTAGGGGCATGTGTAGCTGACGCTAGTGTGTAGGCCAACTATCGAGAAGGTCAACGAGATCTCCACGCTGTACTCGCGTATCGAGCGAAACGTACGTTCTCACACGGTTTGCCTACCCTGTGCAACAGCATCATACTCACCTCTCGTGGATTTATAGCTGATCCTCGTCACGTCTCCGGAGAAGCCGTTGGAGCACACGCCCAAGGGCACCCCTCGCCGTGGCGTCTGCATGAAACTGTACGCCGACGAGATCGACCAACTGTACGCGAAGCACGAGGAGGGGGAGGACGTCCAGCAGCGTGTGATCGTGGACAGGGTGTAAGATGACCATGAAGTGCAGTCTTGTTGGGGGTTGCCGGTATTTATTTCATGGGGCGAGGATGGATTATAACCGAGTTTTGTTGTACTGGAACTAGAATTGTAGGACATCAATCAATAGAGTTTGTATCGTGGTATCGTGAAGTACGTCTCGATTTTGCCTGCAATATCGATGTGTCTGCCACGTTGAGGAGTAGTTGGCTTCGTACGTGTCTGAGCATTCCAATCTCTAACTATAGTACATCTGCAATGACGTAGAAGCTGGCCAGGTTCTAAAGGATAAGGAAGGACATACGACAAACAGGAACCAGTAGAGGGAAGGGAACAACGTTTCCGGGAGTGAAAGTGGGAGGAAATATGTGCTTGCGGAAGTCAACGCCCCTGCTCTACTCTCTAACGGAGCACTCAATCAGCTGCTTCGCCGCGTCCGAACGCGGGCGGATCGAGTAGTCGACGGGGTACGGCCGACTAAGAACATAGTATATCTGTCAGCAGGAAGGCACTGAAGGTAGTTGCACAGGGAAACATACGTGATAGCGCCGCTGTGCCATTCGATCTTGGGCACAGACTTGGGGTTGGTGAACGAGATGTCGAACACCGCGAGGAACTGCGCAGTGGTGAGCCAGAGGGAGTCTTCGGCAAGGAACTTGCCGGGACAGACGCTGCATGTGATCAAGAAACATAAGCCCTACATCGTCGTGTCGAGTAATGGCGATATAGGACGTACCGTCTACCAAACCCGAACACGAAGCGGGCAGGGTCATTGGCGGTGCAGTCCAACGAGCCGTCCTCGGCGAGGTAACGCTCAGGCTTGAAGGCGAAGGGCTCCGGGTACCTCTTCTCATCGTGCGTGATGGACCTAGTTAATGCAAATCAGCATGTACCGAACCCAAGTGGGGGGAAAACGCTTACCAAATGTTGCCCATGACCATCGAACCGGCGGGGAGGTGGTACCCATTGTAGGTATCGTCCTCCCTGAGTTGATGCGGGATTCCTGCAGCGATCACAGTGAGCTGCATGTATGTCAGTGCTGTGAGAAGAACTACGCACCGGTCGGAGCAGGAGGGTGCCAGCGGAGGGCCTCCTTCATGACAGCCGTGATGTAGGGCAAGTGTTCGCGGTCAGAGAAGTCAGGAAGCCTGTGGGTACCGACGACGCGGTCGATCTCCTCCTGGGCACGTTTCTGGATCTCTGGGTTGAGCGCCATGGTCAGGATGAGAATCTCCGCGCTCGCAGCCGACTGTGCACCAAGCGTTAACGAGAGTACAATGATCAGTATTCTGGAGTGATAGAACATACAGTCTCGAAGGCGGCTGCGGAAGGAATGTAGCATCAAGCTGTCAGCTATAACGCTTCCATGATGTGAGATATAACAAGACTACAAACCTCCATAAGCCAAGGCGGCCGTGTCGCGGATCATGCCTTCCTCGTGAGATCCATCGGAAGGAGACATCTCCTGCAAGAGGCTCGCAGTGTACGAAGGTCGGGAGCCGCCCTTGTTCTGATAGAGATGCAAAGATTAGGGCCAACCTCACGGTTGAGAACAGATGGGGCGGACTCACAAGCCTCTCCTTGCACATCGCGAAGGCCCCAGTGCGGAACTGCTCGAGATCCGCACGCCAGCGCTGGACCTTGAGCGACAAGGAGGATCCCCCAAGCCACTTCGGGATGAATTCCACTGCCGCCGACGAGCGTCAGAATCTTGTGGGTGTGATCAACAGTGAAGACGTACTTAAGGCAGCGGGGTTGACGAGCCACATAGGCGGGCTGAGACCGATGGAAGTGACGTCCATCATGTCTCCCGCGACCTTCAAGAGGGGATCGTCGACGGATTCAATCATGATACCGTAGGTGACATCGATGATGAGCCTTCCGGCACGACTGTGCACCGCGAGGAACGTGAGTTAGTCTATATGGTGTTGTTGTCGACAGACATAATGTGGAACTTACAGACGAAGGTGGTCGACGAAGGCGTCGGGAGTCTTGAGAACGTCAAAGAGCAGCCTGCTCATGGAATCGCGGTGCGAGTCGTAGAACATCTGAAGCCCCTTGACCGACGAGTATTGGGTGCTGAACAAGCGGCGGAGCTCGCGCCACCGCTTCCCGTACTGCATGAAACCGAAGTTCCAGTGGTGCCCGACCCTTGATATGAACCGATGAGCGGGAGATGGAGGGCGATGAGGCCAAAAGAAGCGTACATATCCATGATGGGGAACTTGGGGCGGTCCGAGTAGATCGTGGTCCGGTTCTCGAGCAGGTCGGTCGTCGACTCTGCCGAGTTAAGCAGGATGACGGATCGGCCCAGGATTCTAAGATGCACGACGTCCCCTGGCGGCCGTAAAGCGTCAGCAAGCTTGCTTGGGAAGAGCGAGTAGCCGATGGTCACCGTATTGCTCGCTCCAGTCAGTGAACGTCTTCCAATAGGTCTTGCGCGGCATGTCGAAGAGGTTCCCGAGGATCGGAAGGCCCTTTGGACCCGGAGGGAGGCGCATAGCGCTCCCCTTCCGACCTAGGAGGATACGCATAGTGAAGAGGGCGACAACACAAGCTACGATGGCGAGTGCCGTGGACTCGAGCTTCACCAGCGGCGCGACCGCCCCGATGTGGTCAACGGAGGCATCATGCAAGTATGCGTGAAAGGCACGGAGTGCCTCCGCCGCGCCTTGGCTCATGGTGGAAATGTTGGTGGAAGACATGTCGATGCGGATGGCGAGCCTGTCTTCTTTCCACTTGCATCTTCATGCTTTATTAACGTCTGATGTTGCACGACAGCGCTGGATAGGACGACAGCGTCAATATCCAGCAAGAAGGGTTGACGGCGTCCTTCTGGTCAGTGAGACCGAAACAGAGGGGGAACGTAAGGCGGAGTGTCCTCATCCCCACATCCTTTGGCGTTTTCGACTCGTTTCTGCTACGCAATGATGCGCGGAGGCGAAGAGGCGCGATGGTCACGGAGGTGTGCCGGCACTGGACCCCACCGTATTGTCAGATGTTGCATGCGCACGGGCGTGCTGAAGACAGAATGCCATTTCCTTGAGTCTTTGTGCGGCGTTCGTCTCCACGAGATAGTATTCGAACCCTCTCCGCTGAGAACGGTGAAATCAGGGACATCGCTTCTCCGGAGCAAACGGTGAGGTAAGTGTCTTCCTTCCTCAGAAGACCCTATCTGATTTGTGCGTCATCCTAATCACATAACGGGAAACGTAGGGAGGCTTTGTTGTGCGCACGCAGCTAACAGATTGCACCCGTAGTAACTGCACCAAATCGCAATATCATAGGGTCAGTAACTCTGATAAATCCGCTGCTATTTTAAGAGACATACCCTCTTCAATCTTGACAATCTCTGGGTCTTGCTGTAGTATTGCAGTCGTGTTATGATAAGAGCTCACTATCACGCAACGTTGACGCCGCTCAGGCGTAGCAAGACCAAGCATAGAGCAACGAGTTCTCCGGTGCGTTGGCTCACCCATCAACAGCGTCTATCTGGGACAGCGCCCATAGTCCCGATCGAACTGACAAATGACTCAATTAGTATTCAAGTATGGTGACTAGCCGCCCGGGAGGAATACAACAATACAACTAGATCCCGATGTTGACGGCACATGGTCCAGTCACTGGTCTATTGATTGACAGATGTGAACGAGTGCGCAAAAGGAACGCCTCAAGGACATCCAGGTCATGAATTGGCCATTTGAGAATGCTTACGGTTGCTCGTCTTTTTTGCCAGCGCCGCTACGGCTACCCCCCATCGTACTCAGGTGGAGATTATCCTAGCCTGCCTGCAAGCACTGCAAGATTGGTATCGCTCACTGGGTGGACTGGGTGGGGCACATCTTGACCGGCGAGAGCATCCCCGGAGTTGGGGAAACGGCTACGTTCTCGTCGTATCGAGAACCGGGAGCTCCGTAGCGTATCAGAAGCCCGCGATGTCCGATGCGAACTGCCAGCTCCTGCGCATGGGATATGGGCGTGACGCACCTGGCTTCAAGCTATTCCGAGCAGACGAGGACTGCGTACTTCGCGCTAGACAAGTGTCGCACGACGATCCACGATGTCGCATCAATAAGTCAAGGAACGTTCAGACCGCCTTGGCTCCCACTGGACGCCCGACTCGAGCACTAAGTCCCCAGCCGTATGTCACCCCGAAGGCTGTTCAAGTGTACGTATGAGAGCGTAATTGCACATGCGGCGTAGCTGGATGATGTGGTTGGATAGCAAGAAAACGTGGGATTTGGATTCTAGGCGGCGCAGAGGTCGTGGTGGCGGGGAACGAAGCGTCCATCATCCGATGTGGCGGATTTGTGGCGGCTGTGACAGCCCTCGGCGTCAATCCTGTCACATTGTACTAGGCTACGTTGCACCGGACAACTGGGATTCTCAACTTCTATATCAACGCCGAGGACAGTATAGGGTTCAAGGGCATCTCGAATACTCATTGGGTGACAAGCAAACTGAAACGAGATCACAATAAAATGCTACGTGCAGAGTTACTAGTGTCAAGGAAGTGGCACAGTCCCAGCATATTTTAGCCGTTACGCTGATGTCCCCGGGCCAAAATCCAGTCAGTTCTGTTCCTAAGCCTCCACTGCTGCCAGTGGCAAGAGCCTTCTTCCAAGTAACTCCGTCTTTCTACAAACATCAAACTGTAGTGCTGCTGCTACTGCTCATGCGCTCTGCACGGATATGTATCATCTAGTTCGCCAAAATTCTCAGTAATCCCGATGACTATCCGACCCGGTCGGCCCATGATACGGAAGACCCAAGGGCTCAGCTGCCATTGGGCCAAGTAAGTGGATTGTTTCGAGGCATTAATGTGAGCTGACGGTACTCCACCATCGAATAGGAATAGCACTATACCAGAACGTACCGACGTAGAAGCGCTACTCCGAATAAGAGATACCCATGATATCTTCAATGTCGAGGCGGCGTGGTTCCCGTCCTGTGGCGTAGAAGTTCATGATGCCAACAGGTCATTAGATTCCAAACATGGCCGAAAATGCAGAAGTGGCGAGAGTTGGTGAGACAATGGTCAGCTGCGCGGCAATGGCGTTGTACATGTTGGTGTGTGCAATATGTACGAGTCTTTCACGCTGCCGCTGCGCTCAAGTTCAATTTCATCACAGTACGACATCGTTCATCGGGGACCTTGCCGACGTGCGAACAGTAGAACTCGATGGCCTGCGCGCTAAGATGGCAACATACCCTGCGCAACTGCGAGGACAACATGTCTGAATACCTGCGTCTCCTCAGCCGCTCGGGTTTGGGATATTAGAGTCGAAGGCAAGACGAGCGTTGCTCATACCCTCTCATCCGAGAAGACGCGACAGTATGATCTCAACAATCACGAAGCCTCTGAGTAGAGGCACTGCAAACGTCGTGCATGGCATCTTCCACTTCATGTACACCCTCTTCTTGTTCAATAAGGCGGACATCAAGACCACTGTAATCCCCATCGTGAGTACACCATGACTCGGTCGTAGTGCTCAGTCACCTTTGTGCTAAACGCAATCTCCAGAGCCTCCTTGGTGCAGCGTCTGCTCCCATCCATGACATCTCCAGTGCTCCCCACGTCGTACTCTGGGTCTTCCTGAACCTTCTTCAGTTCTGCGTTTCCAACCAGACGATCGACGGCAGCGAGGACGCCCTTATTAAAACGTGGCGTCCGATTCCGGCGAAACGCATCTCGCATTCGCAGGCCGTTGCCCTCCGTTGGCTGCTAATCCCCGGCGTCGCGCTCTATTCGATGCTCTACAGCAAGCAGACGATGTATGCGAGCCTGCTCTTCTCCATCTTCACCATCATGCACAACGAGCTCGAGGGCCATCGCTACTGGTACATGAAGAACCTCACCAATGGCCTCGGCTTCGCCGCCCTCGGGTTTGGAGCCGTTCTGATTGCTGGTACGTGTTCCCCCGCAATGAACGTCAGGTAGATATAGTTCTGTCATATAAGGCGCTAACCGGCTCTACGGCGCAGGCGTGAACCACGAGAGGCCGGACCGCGTCGCGGCGCTCTCCATAATCTTCAGCTCGTGCATCTTCGCGACAACGACGCACGGACAGGACTTCAAGGACGAAGCAGGCGACCGGGCCATCGGCCGGCGGACGATTCCGATCGTGTTCGGAGCGATGGCGAAGTACATGCTCTTCGTCCCCATGCTTCTCTGGTCCGCCGGCCTGTGCCGGATGTGGACGGTCGACACGGCGACGAGCGTCGGCTTCCTCGCGCTCGCGCTCTACGCGGGTTCCCACTACCTCTCTGCGCGGTCTGTGAAAGAGTTCCAGGTGGCCTACGTGTGGTACAACGTGCGTGTAAAGTCCATCGCAGCTAGTAAAACAAGTCTCTGATTGGCACATTGCAGGTGTGGTTAAGCTGTGCCTATGCAATGCCGGCATACTATAGGTTGGCCAACCATGGCGCTAGTATCGTGTTCAAGCCTTGATAATGGCCGTTGTCCGGGAACTCGTTGTTGACAAGAAGGTTGTCTGAGGGTAGTTGCTCCTACTATGGGTCTGTAACGTTAGAGAAGTTTAGAGGCTTGGACCCCCTATGTTATATGAGACGCTCGATTGTTCTTGCCATGCAGTACGTGCACAAAGGAGTGTGAAGCTAATTGCTTCACGCTTGCAATTACACGGGGATGCAATAAATCGGATCGGCGCCGCTGGAGGGGCTGAGAGCGGGCAATCGGATGTTGTACCGTAGATGATCGTCTACTTACAACGCCCCTGGCATTGATGACGAATTCGAGGGCACCTGAGAACAGAGTGCTGTCAGTCCGCTGTGTGAGCGGATCAATGCGCCGGTAGCCTGATGAGAAGCCGAGGAGCCAGTCGCAGAACGGATTTAGAGCTCGCGAGTCACTGCGGTACCGCAGCGCCGTTATGACATCCTCGCGTCAACGTACACGCTCGTCGAACGTTCAGTGATGGGCTGGCGCGCGGCGCGGGAGACCGGCGGCTCGCTCACAACGGAAAGAGGCTAAAGGACCTCCCGCTCTGAACTTGTAGACGGTGCAGCGGATCCAAAGGCCCAGAGTCGGATATATCATACCTGGCTTGGGGACCAACGTAGGCCCGTCATGTTGACGCCGCTGTCGCTACACCACCTTGCTCTCAGGCTGGCGGCCCCTTTGCACGGATACTTCGACGCTGGCCCGGTACATTGCCCCAAATGCGGGTTTGTGTTCGACACGAACCTTGCACGTTTTTCACATCTGCTCCGGGGCCCAAGATGCCCCCACTCCATATGCGTATCCAGCGCTCTTGCATAGTATGTGGCACAGTCGCCACTCTGGTCATGTCGTACAGCTTTGGCGCAGTTCATCAGCTGCCAATGCTGTCGCTCAACATGGCATGCTAACCTCCGGCCCCTCCAGTACCTGCATGACGGGATATTAGGCCGACGAGTCACCCTCGCAGTACCACCGTGTCCAGATTGCCGCGTTCTAGCGACGAAGGACTCCCATAATCGCTTTCGCCGCCGCATTAAAAGCTGCGTCTGCACAGCATTACGGTCCTTATCGCGATTCGCCCAGTGAAAGGCTCGGGGGCTCCGTGCAAACCCTCGTGCTAACCCTGCCTATTGGCAATCAATAGAGTTTGGCGGACGGAGCGCTCGAACTCACCAGCAAATATGGCGCGAAGGGAACAGAGACCATCTCACAGAGGAAGCCCTGCAGCGCAGCTTCCGAGGATCAAAGTGCCACTGTCGAGATGGTTGCGTCGTCGTCTGCTCCTTCCGACGCACCTTCTGACGACGAGCGGAACGAGGGTATGTCCGCAGACGGCACAAAACAGACGACCGCTTGCTCTTCCCTCCGGCTGGCCTGGAACAATGAGAGAGCTTTACACCACAGAAGCTGCTTCGCTGAAGAGACATCCCACACCAAGGTCATGGACGCGTCTTCTCGAGCGCTTCGTGGCGAGTCGAGGGATGTGGCGTTTGCTCGAACTCGTTTATGGTGCCGTTCTTGATCACAGTGAAACAGAGCATGCTCAGTGGGTCTACTGGAAAACCGAGATAACTTCATTCAATGGCTCAAGAAAAATCAAGAATGCCAAGAGCAATGAGCCAATCCTACACAATCGCACTGGAGTGCCATTCATAGCCAATCTCAGGTATGGCAGACCAATATAGCCCAAGTGCGCAGGTTCCCTCAAGTCAGACCCAATTCAATCTATGAGACTCGATGTCAGTACTACTAGTATCCACCGACAACTGATCAAACAGTGTACTCACAGTCGTCCTGGTCCACAAGCTCGACCACAAACCGCGCATTCGGCTCAGCCCCCGCCTGCGCCATCGTGTCCGACCTATTGCACACAGATCGATAGACGTCGTCTTCGTCTTCGACTAGGAGCACCAGTCGAGCGCTGCAACGAAGGCGGTAATCTCATCAGTGTTCTGATGTAGCACACTACACTTGTAGACGCACTTCTCGTACTGTTGCTCGATGCCGAACGTGCGGCACGCCTGCATGAGCACCTTGCTCACCATGTGCCGCCCACGTGTCTTGAACAACGAACGCCCCTCGGGATCCTTTTCGTACTCGATCATGATAAGGAAGCTCTCATCCGACCTGCCTTGGGACTGGCTGGTAGGCACTTCTGTATTGAAGAGGGCTGTCAGATCTGCTAGTTCATGAGTATGCACACCGAAGAGAAGCACCTTCAGGCTGAGATTGAGAAGATTGCTTCGTAGGCTTGGCTGGGGCCTTCTCCACCTTGATCTTTGGCGACTGCTCGCGTTCAGAGGGCACAGCATCTAACTGCACGAGCGATGCATTCCCGCGTAACGAAGAAGATCCGGCCTTGAACTTGGCAGGACTACGGCCTTGCGCCGAGGCAGAGGTTTTTGTCGCGGGTGGCGCCGCACTGACATACTCCGTCTCTTCGAGCTCGTCGTACTCCTCCTCGCTGTAGTGGGCGTCATACGGCGGGGCAGCATCAATGTCTTCAGCAGTATCTTCCTCCCGTTCTTCGTCACCAAAGTCAGACAAGATCCGTGGGCGGTTGACGCGCTTTTTGGTCGGAGACACGATCCGGATCTCCTCTTCTTCCTCCTCTCCTTCACTCGCCTCAACTGGCTTGACAGGCGCTGGTACCGGTGCTGGAGCGGGCGCTTTTCCTCTTTGCGCGGTCCTTGAGCTGGACGCCTGGGACGGCGCTTTGCTTGTGGTGCTGCCGGAGCTGATTGTCGACAGGGGCGTACGGCTCCCAGGTAGCTTGTGCGGCGTCTTCGACGCGCTGGCAGATTGTCGCTCGCCAGAAGGGTTCCCAACCATGCCCTGGATCCGGATGGGGGCGGCGGCGTTAGGGCTCGCAGCAACCTTCTTTTGCGCCGAGATACGGGGTGGAAGGTTAGAAAGAATTTCCGCAGAGCGACCGGATGGGTTTGGTTCGCTGGCGGCCTCTCGCGCTTTCACTAGCACAGTATGCAGGACTGGACTGACGCCTTCCCATGCTGTGCTGTGGATGCGGACGCGCATGCCGTCCGAGCCGTAGAGGTCCGTAGTCTCGAATTCGATATCGTCTGCGATGCCGAAGACGCTTTTAGCCTGGCTCTGGGCATCCTGTCGTACGTGATTAGAGGGCGTGCAGCTCGGATGCAATCCACCATACCTCGAACGTCTTGGGGAGCGGGATCAAGACGCGTTCCTGAGCGTAGCAGAAGACAATGAGGTCCCGCTGCGTCTTTACGTTCGAGTCATGCTTTGAAGGGAATAACATATTCCGCGTGATATCCTGATCCAAGAGTACAGAAGGAAGTCGTAAGGAGGAAGGAAGGCTCAAGTCTCGCGTCGTGGCTGCCGTAGAGAGTACGAACAGCAAATACGCGTAAATAACGCGTACCTAGGGCGCGCTTGTGGCTGAGCTCGCCGCATAGACCTATAGACGCGCGCGCCGCTCGTGAAGTCACAAGAATATGGAAAGAACAACGCCCGTACAGTCATCCATGAGATCATGAACTTTGGACGTCACCATAGCAATGTCAGCACCGAGACTATAATGATACAGCTACAAGTAATCCACAAAGATGTATGTCCCAACGATAATACAATAATATGCCAGTCGTATGCGCCCTGGCCAGATCTCTGACGCGCTCTAGGCGCTCGCCATGACCACGGGCGGGAACGCGTCCTGCACCTTCGCCTTCTTCTTGCTTGGTGAACTCGACCCGCTCTTGCCTTTCTTCCCAAAGTCCCCGCCGCTGCTCGACGATGCCATGAGCGGAGGTGCCGCAGGAAAGTCAGGCGTGGCATCTCCCATATCCGTAGACCCTTGCGGTCCGTTGGCGGGAGGCGGTGGAGGTGCGGGCCCGGGTCCGGGCGCAGGCGGTTTCGCCTTGCTCTTCTTCTTGGCTGTGCTTGCAGCAGGAGCGGCTTTGCTGACTGTGCCGAGAGGTCCAATTTTGGCATGAGATGGGCTTGGAGCATCGTCCGGCAAGACGACAACAGGTGCTTCGGCCCCTGGCACGGGTGGTGGCGGGCCCGTAGGAGGCCCAAGCGAGGGTGCAGATGCAGGGAAAGCACCCGGAGGGGGCGCTGGGGGCATCCCGAGCTCCGAAGGAGGCTGGGGTGCGGGAGGTGGTATGTGACTTGTGGACAACTCTGAAATGCGAGACTGGTAGTAAGGTTTGAGGAGACCAATCTGGTTGTCGACCATGGTGGAATCCAGGGGTATAAAAGGAGGCGGGGGTGGGAAGGGCGGAGGGGGCTCCGTTGGCTTCGCACTATGACAAATCACACATGAGCGCCTAGGTAGAATGGAAAGAACAAATACTACGCACGCAGATGGGCCCTCTTTGACCTTGCCTTTGCCCTTGAGCAGCCGCTTGGGTATCGAAAGGCTCGCAAGACCGAATTCGTCGGCGATGCCAAGCTCTTTGAGTCCGAGGAAATCTTCGCCAAATGACTCCGCGAAATGGCCCCTGTACGAACATCAGCGATGGCCCCAGCAGAGGTTGGTAAGCACGTACATGACGAATTCTCCATCTTCTTCCTCCCCTTCCATGCGGAAGAGCGCGTCATCATCCCAGGCTTCCTCGGCGGTCTACGAAAGCATCAGTTCCATGCTGGGACAGCAAGTGGCGAGACACCGTACCGCTTCTCTGTAGGCATTTGCTAGCTTCTTCTCAAGCTCTGCAAGTCGGCCACCATATCGCACAACATCATCCTTCACATAACGCTCAAGGTCGTTAATGCGCGTAATGCCACTTTCGAAGAGGGTATGCAAGATGATTTCCTGTAAGCAGGAAGTCAGTCAATGTGTCAACGGTATATCAGGATTGGGCTAACCTCAGCTGTCATCTTGTTGCCGTACTTGTCGCACAAGAATCGGATGGTCCTGCCAACGTTGAAAAGGTACTCGGCGGTCACGCTGGCGAGTACGTCCAAAGCCATCTTCGACGTTCCTATGGTATAGATTAGTGAGGACGCCCCCTATCGCGAGTAGAAGTTCAAACCTTGGAAGCCAGCGTGTTCAAGAACCTTCGTCCCCATCCAGTGTAAGCAGTTGTCGGCGTTTTCAGCACCCAACTCAAGACCGGCTCCCGGTGGTTTCCACGGCCGCTCGTCCAGTACGTCGTCTAGCTCATCCTGGATGTCCTGTACCGGCGGTGGCGCAAAACCGCCACTATCTTCTGCGCTCTGGATGAGCGACGAGTACTTGGCGTGCGTCGTGCGTACTCTGCGGAGGGTTCGAATGTTGTTGTTCATGTGGTAGAGTAGGGTATTCGGAGAGCTCTTCTGCTTCTTCTTGCGACGGCGAGAAGGTCGTGACGGCTCAGCATGGGTAGTAGACGGGGAAGACGAGGGTATATCCGAGCAAGCATGAACGAACCGGGGGAGGCCGTTACCAATCATCTCTTCGGAGCGCATGGCATCCCACCAGAGCTCAACGACGTCTTTGTCAACCGGGCTCTGAGTCCTTGCACGTTTACGCGGACGCTCGTCAAGGAAGCCGTTCCTGTCTCAACGTCAGCACGACTCTCACTATCCCTCACGCACAAACGTACAGCTTCCGCTTTGCACCGATGTCTCCATCAATGGTACTAAGAGATGCTCCTGCAGAAGCCACCCCATCCACGTCGTCGTCGACAACCACCGCATATTGGAGGAGGCGTCGCTTTAACTCAGACGCCGAAGGCTGCGGAGCTCCGGATGCCAATAATTGTCGGGAGACGTATGCATCGACATCCTTGTCAAGCTGCAAGAAAGCCGACATCCCTGCTTGAGAACGGACGATTGCGGGAGATTCGGGAAAGGTCGTGTCTCGTTGTATCTTCCGTGTCTGTCCAGGTTGGGGTGCGGAATGCTTCGTCGGACTAGGGGAACGGAAAGACAGGCCGGGGGGTAGACGACCATGTCCGTTGATGGATATGCCATTCGGTCGAGGGGTTATCCCTCGTACGGGAACCTCGCCAGGGATAACCGGATCGGCGCGTTCCTTGAGATCTGTGATGTTCTGTAGCAGTCTCTCGGCTTTGACTTTCAGCCGACTCGCGCATTGACGAAGTGGGTGGTCCTGAGATACTTATGAGTAAACCCAACCGGTTTATATGAATGGACTATAAAAGGGGGGTAGGAATTGGATGGACGCAATATTCTTGCAACAGGCCATGGGTCGACCACGATCTCCGGCGAACCAGGGAGGGCCGACAATTTATGACGCACCGTCGTCACCGCCACTGTCCCTTCTAAGGACGAACGCGTTCCGTCCGGGTCCACGCCATGCCTACGAATAGGGCGTTGCGATGTCCGACGGTGGTGCCTCGGGGCCGCACCGTGAGGCGTGGCTGGGTGGTTCACGGATGTGTCGTCCTTAGAAATGCCACTTACCTCCGTCGCATTGTACGTGAAGCAGTTGGACCATATAAGGTCGAGATCGTCCTTGAATTCCTTCTTGGATTTGTACTGCCGTTGCTTAACCTTCTTGAGCATCGTTTGGAGGTCCATGGGGTTGGAGATGACTACGAGGATGAGTATGACAACAAACGGGTTTTGCACCACACACGTACTGTCATAGTAATCCGGCACCTCCGTCTTCGAAACTGGCTTCAGGAATGCCTCTGCGTCGCGGTTATCCTACGCGCGCGAGTCAGTGCACGTGAGTCGGCGCGGTGGCTGAGATCGCACCATTGTGACCGTCCGGAGGTCAACGAGGAGACCCTCCAAGGAGTCGTAGAACGCGTCCGCAAGCTTCCCCGCATCGCTGGTTGCCCGCTACGAAAGCGTAAGTGCACACGTCCGGGGTCATCTCGTGTTAAACACTCACCCGGGTCTCCTTTACGGCGCTTAGAAGTAGCTTGAGCTCAGATTCCGGTAACGAGGACTTGACCTGGCTCGCGGTGAGAGTCCTGAGCAGGTTCTACAAGGTCCATGCGTTAGCGAACATAATTGAGGCTGGATGGCAACCGTACATACGTTCATAGTCGGTCCATCCGGTGGCGGGCGGTGGGTGTTGCGGAACAAGGTGGGTATTCTAACTCCGACGCCGTCTACCCAATTGCCGGCGGGCGGCTGTGCGTTCGGAGTACAAAACGCGGGGTCGGCGCGTCAAACGCGACGCGGTCAGCACCTAGCCACTGCTTTAACTTGCACCTCGACCACCACCACGCTCATGCTAGCTTTCGACTGATACTTCTTATCTGCTCGACGCTTTTACAATCCTTTCTATCTGACAGACCGTCCACAGCCGCGATGTCTGGTCTGAAGAATTCGCCGTTCGGTAAACGCCTCCGGGGCACCGACGAGGACAGTCCGCGCAAGAACCGGACGCGATTCACCCCCGCGTTTGGCGTCGCGCCCGGATCCACGCCTTCCCTAGATTCGCGTCCATCAACCAGCGAAGGCGCGACACCAGAGTCTCCAGAGCGCGGCGCGCACAGGGACTATGGCGATCGCTTCGTGCCCAACCGCGACGCAGGCGACATGCGCACATCCTACCACCTCATGGACGGCGGCACGCCATCCACGCCATCGAAGAACCGCATGATTCCAACTGAGTCAGACGCGCTGAAGGAGCAGGCGAACGCGATCTTCAACTCTATACTACACACAGAGGTTACGCCCTCGTCGCCACAACGTCCGGGGTCGCCGGTGCGTCAACCCGCAGCCTCAACCTCCACACTCCCAACCACGCCCACGCGTCGCCGATTGTTTGCTTTCAACTCTCCTTCACGTTCCAACCCTGCCACCCCTTCTCGGCGTCTAGATATGCCTACGGACGAGGCTTACTCGTTGAGCCCCGTACGTGCTGAAAGCCGCCATCTACTGGAAAGCCCAAGACGACAATTGCGTAGCGTTTGCAAGACACCTTATCGTGTACTAGACGCCCCAGAGCTCGCAGACGATTTCTACCTCAACCTTGTCGATTGGTCAAGTACCAACGTACTCGGCGTCGGTCTTGGGGCTTGCGTATACCTATGGACCGCTCATACAGCTCAGGTCTCGAAACTCTGTGACCTAGGTAGCGTCCATGACACGATAAGCTCGGTGTCGTGGGTACAAAAGGTAGGCTCTATCCCTTGGCATACACGAGAGTTTTTGGTGGTCGTTGGTTTGTCCTTATGGCTTCGAGTGCAATGGAGCGATTGCCAATTGTCAATCCATGGGCCGTCCGATCGTAACATGCTGGAGGTAAGCCCGTCAAGCCTCGAAGTTCCAGCAAAGTACCCGCAAATTACGCGGCACTCCATATCAAGCACGACAGCATGTTACACAGACTGGTACAGAGATTCCAGGGTTGACATTTGGCCATCGAACAAACTTAAAGCTAGTGAGAGTGCTTAGCCACCATAGACGCCCATTGCTCGTTGCTATTATTCGATCGATTAGTCAAGGAGCGTACCTCGGTGCGGGAATCACCGCAACCGTTGATCATCCAATTCTTCCGTAAAGTCCCAGAAATGTTGCATATTTACTGATACATATGTTGCAGGGCACATCACTGGCAGTGGGCACACTCTCGGGTCGTCTACATATCTACGACGCCAGCACCCTTCAACTGACCAGAACCTACGAACGCGCACATACCCAACGGATAGGTGCTCTGTCTTGGAACTCGCACATCCTCTCATCCGGTTCGCGTGACCGGATGATACACCATCGGGACGTGCGCGAGCCAGGCACTCGACCCTTCAAGAAGTCTCAGGGACATAGACAAGAGGTGTGCGGGCTGCGGTGGAGCGGTGACGGCGGGCCACAGGCAGCGTCGCTAGCGAGCGGTGGCAACGATAACAAGGTGTGCATCTGGGACCTTCGAGGATCCAAGCGACAAGGCGGGCTGGCAACTCCTGGACGCACTGGCAACGTCCCTGGGAGCTCTAGTGCCACAGACGATGGTGACACGCCACTCTGGAAGTTTCACGAGCATACCGCGGCAGTGAAGGCGCTCGCATGGGACCCCCATGTGTCGGGCATCTTGGCTACCGGCGGCGGTACCGCAGACAAACACATACGCTTCTGGAACGTGCAGAATGGAACTATGCTCAGCGAACTGGACACGGGGAGTCAGGTACGCCAACATTCTGCTGAGACACTGATTGACTTGGCTAATCCGTTTGTACAGGTGTGTAACCTCACCTGGTCCCTAACATCTCATGAGATCGTGTCGACGCACGGCTTCTCTTCAACCACGGCGCAAAATCAGATATGTATCTGGAAGTATCCCTCGCTAGACATGGTCGCCTCCCTGACGGGCCACACGCACCGAGTGCTCTATCTCGCGATGAGCCCTGACGGGGAGACGATCGTTACTGGCGCGGGCGACGAAACCCTCCGCTTCTGGAACGCCTTCCCCAAGAAAGAAAACCACGAGGCGCGACGTGAGAGCAGGCTCGACTACGGCCGGCTTATCCGTTGATCTCACTTTTTCGAGGGGTTCCGACCCTGTTGCACGCAAACGCCTCAACGCTGCGCTGACTCACGTCTATTCTCCATCGGTTCCCCGGCTGCGCCGTTCCACCCCATCGTCTTTGGTCTTGCTCTTCCGCTACCCTGCTTTCACTGCCCGTTGAACCGCTGTGCGCACGGCAGACGGACTGTCGATGAATTTACTGTAACATCTTGTAGTGTTTTGGCTTTCGCCGACGCCTGGCTTTCGCCGACGCCGGTCTTTCTCGCTGCTCGTCCTCGTAGATTACGCTGCCATCTAGTTGCTCACGGACGCTCTGCATGCCGCCCTCCTCCCTATCCCTCGACGGCGCTCGGCGCGCCTCCGGGCCAATCCGGCCACCTTGCCCCGACAACCTACCCTCCTGGACTCGTAATTGTCAATCCATTGCTCTGTTTACCATGTATCGGAAGTGTTCATTGCCCCATCGACCAACGTCTACTGCTCATCATCTCATCCCCTAGTCCCCTACATCCATGGCTTCGTCGTCCCTCTTCTCTTGCTATGTCCAATTATCGAATGGGTGTTGTCATTATATACGTTTCCACCGTTCCAACCCTCTCCCCTCTTGGCCTCTTGTAGGGATATCCATGATCCGTCATCCTGCCATTGTTTCTCCATGCATGTTCTCGCCCCTTGACTTTGTTATATGTCCCCATCGAATCTACACCACTGCCTACGTATCCGCCGTACACATCCTCTCATCGTTCCCTACGTATGTTGCACAATATATGGCGTTTATACCTACATCCCATTATTGGTCGGACGTGTCTCTGCTATCCCTTAAGCTATTATTGCGGCTCACTCTACGAAGCAACCGTACCATATGATGGACGTGTACAGGTGCGCTTCCATGAACTTCCAGGTTCTTCGCACAGCTGATCAACTTCATCTCTCGGCCAGCGAGATACGTTGTGCGTAGAGACCGTGTCATCCACCGGCAAGGATATTTGTGTTCACAAAAGTGAGCACCTAAAGCCTCACGAACAGCAGACTTGGTCGTCTTGACCTCAAGGAAACGAGGAGACACTACTCAGATGTGCGTGCAGCAGCAATCCCCGGACGTGCTTGGGGCCTCGCCATACGACCCGTCTTGGATCACGGAAAGATTGAACACTCCGGACACGGGCTTCCCGGCTTGTACGTGCTTCCGCATATGCTCCCTATTTTGGCCATGTGTTGTTGTCGTCGCAGGTACCACCAGCTCAGCTTCCAGTGTGATGGTGCTGCGCTGCTGTCAAACAAGGCGCTATCGGTGCCTTGAAAGTCCATTCACAGTCGCCCCGAAGAGGGCGATGTACCTCTACGCCTGTCTTGCGACAGTGACAGTGAGAATACTTGGTCCACATTGTGGTCGCGAAGGGCGTTCTTCAGCAGCCGGAGCGCTTCCCGGACGTTCTCGTGAACCTAACGTGTATGCGGAATGGGGGCTACTACGGAAGGCATTACCCCCATCTCTGTCTCTACCTCGTTCCACTGTTGTTGAGGTAAAGCACTACCGTGTCTCCCGCAGTCTGTCCCTTAACCTGCCCCTCTTGCCTCATCACTCGACTCTGGTCATGTCAGACCTTGGTTACAACTTATGGGGTGCTGTCGCCGGTGCCGTTGGCACGATTGCTGTGCTTCCTCCTCTTATCTGGTGGTTCCTTGGTCGGATGCCTACCGCCAGATTTCACAAAGTGGAAACATCATACCGCGAAACTGAGTCGTTGCACAAAAGCGAGATAGAGAATGGGGCCTTCGACTCGGACGACGAAGCAACACTTCTACGGCTACAGACGTTATCTGGATCGTACGTGGTACACATCCCGCACTGGTACCCAACACCGCTCTTATAATCGACACTGGCACAGATTGAGTGTACAAATGAGGGTGATGCGAGAGAAGGTCTGCCGGCTCCACACTTGGAAAGATGAGTTGAAGGGCTGGTGGGACGGTTTATCTGGCGAGATCCAGTGCATCTCGGATGGTGTCCGCAAGTTCCGCGCGGAGATTGCGGTGGGTTCCCTTGCTAGCCTCTCCTCGCACATGCGACAGCTTCCTGAACGCCCCACAGAAGAGTGCCAAAAAGCATTCAGAAACGGCTCAGGACGGCGAAGTCTCCGAGAGCAAGATCGCTGTAAGCAATGTGGGCCAAGGTCAGCGTATCAGAACAATGCGTCGCACCCTAGCCTCACACGAGGGAACGTAGCTCACAACTTTGCACCCCATACTCTGCATCAGCAGTTATCCGTATCAAATGCGGATAACGCGGAGACCAGTTCTGTCGAGTTTCGTACTCTTCCCAGCATCCTCGCCTCAAGCACGACTGTGAACAAAGCCGTCGTGCCCTCACCTGCAACGCTGCCTGTGCAACAACGTGTCCGCTTCCGCCCACCAGGATTGATGGATCATAAGCCTAAAAATGATCCTATTATAGTCGCTCGAAAGAGTGTCGTGGACGACGAGGTTGGCCCTGTGCCGTGGCAACGTTCCCGCCCGCTTATGGGACGTTCGAAGTCCGAGCCATTGCATAGGCTAGCCCGGGACTCTATGCAGCCATCAAACCGCTCGGCCCCTCGGTCAGAACAGAATGCCTGTGGATCGTCGGATTCTGAGAGCGAGTTCGAATCTGAGTCAAACGTCCTTCGAGAAAGCGACGAAAGCAAGGGTGTTGTCAAGTTACATGAGCTATAACACTACGTTGAGTATAGCAACGCCGTTGTTGATGAAAGATCTGGCGCTGATTCTCTTGTTCAAACATAGCTCAAGACGTACTTCCTACGCTTCTCCCGGTTTCGTCTAGTATGCGAGCATGGACCACGGTCATCATGCTAACTCAGCTTCAAACTTCTGCATGAACGGTCTATAGATATCAGATAATACACTACTACTTCCGCGAGCCAGTGGAATAAGCACGCAAACAAGGCCACCGACAATGGAATACTACTCCAACTTCAGTGCCATCAGTCAATATAAGTTCGCAGGGTAGAAAATGCGCTTACTGGGGACATCGTGGTGCTAGGTGACGTATTTCTTTAGATGGTCCCAGGCGACTGCGACGGTGTCGTTCAACATTCGGCCTATCGCCGTGTCTGTTCGGGGGCTTAATCTCCAGCGGTGAGACCCCTTGTTGAGCGAGTCACGGATGTCGATCCACTGCGCATGGATATCCGAGGCAGCTGGTCGAAGTTCTGGCTGCCGTTGCTTCATGCGTTCAATCATCGGGAACAAGAACTGCATGTCGTTGTACTTCTGTTGTAGGACGTTTAGTCTGTTATCAGTGTCAGCTTCTAGCCAGACATACCTGCGCGAACTCCTTGAAATACAGATTACCCAGTGCGAAGATGTCCATCTTGAACGGATCGTAAGGGACCGTAGAGGATAGCTCCGGCACCTCTGTGTCGCGGCCGACGTCTCCAACAACATATGGAGACTCTCCCTCCTGAAATCGACAGGCAAGTCCGAAGTCGATGTAGTAGTATTTGATGTCGTGGCCCGCCCTCGGTAGAGGAGAGACCGGGTAAACCGCGTCGGGCGTGTAGTCAAGCCGAACTGGGTGGTGACCGTCCGGGAAGAGCACCTCAGCGTCCATCATGATGTTCTCCACAGCTATGTCACTGCAGATGGTCATGATGTGGATAGCACAATACGGGACGAAGTTCACGGACCGGTGAGCAACCCTGTGTTCGTGCATGAATACTAAACCCTGCAAAAGTAGTGAATGGTCAGGCGAGCGACGCCCCTGGTTGCCTACTCACTTCGAGAGTTTGGTTGATGAAGTTAACGACGTCCCCAACAGTGGTGAACTCGGGATCGTTGCATGGACGCAAGTAAGGCATGACCATGAGGGACAGCTCCGGGTCGATAGGATCGTCGAGCACCTGAAACAACGGAACGGTATGGTTTTGATGATGATGTATTGACGAGAGATGCCGGATAATGGAGAGCTCCTGGCTGTCCTTCCTGAAAGTCTTAATGGCAACTATGTTATTGTCGCGACTTTGCCTAGCGTCCAACACTTGGTAGTCCTATGGGTGCGTCGTGAGCCCATGGGAAAATAATTGGAACGCCGACAGCTTACCGCTTGCATAATGGAGTCTTCACAATACATAGGATGACGATTCGTCCCTAACCACGACGGTCGCCAGTTAGGCCAGTATCGCGGCCTCAGAACGTAGCCAGCTTCTTGCAAGTAGGGTTGGCGCTCCATCCACCATACCTCCGATGGAAGTAGGCCATAGTTTCCTTTCAGAGTTGACCGGGTGTAACGCTCGATACTCTCTTCGGTCAAATAGGCATACCGAGGTAACGGCTTGTGCTGGGCCGATGCAGACATATGCTCTGGACGAGTACGGCGAAGAGCGAGAGATTTAGATACATCAAGGCCGATTCTCAGGCTGTGTGCTGCATCTGCAGGCGCGCGCCAACGTGGGGTGAGCGTGTTTTGCCAGAAAGGGAATGTACGTTCGGCTCCTGGGGAACTTCTGGCGCTCGGTACTTTCTTCGGAGTCACCGCCATGTGCAGAAATCCCCACTTGCTTGTGAGGTCGTCCAGAACGACGCTAAAGCTGATATCGAATCCCTGGATCTGCCATGTGTTGTAGTCCCTGGCTCATGTGTCGTTGCAAGAGGTTTCGGCACACGCCTCCTCCACGTTCCTAATAACACCCACGCCACTGTTTCTTCCGCGTCCAGTGCACACAACGACTTCATGGTGCGTATCAGGCAATAAAGCAATCCGCCCCCCTCCCCTCCAGCTCAACTCTTCACCACCTGAACTCATTGTTCCCGACCAACAGCCCCAGATCACACCACTATCCAGCCCACTCCCCACTCCCCACCACAAGCGAACTTGAGCACACTCCATGTCAGACCTCGGTTGGAATGTCTGGGGTGCTGTTACGGGAGTCATCGGTATCATCGCCTTGATTCCTCTTGTCTTCTGTTGGATCAATAGCCAACTTCCCAAAGCCCAACTGGACAAACTAGACAGGCTTCTCGCTGCAACCGAGGTACTCTTTGACACTGCTGTGAAAGACGGCCTTCTCCATACCGGTAATGGCCTCCACCGTTTCCACGTCAAGCTATGGGCGTAAGTCAATATGCAAATACTGGTCGGAGGTATGCTAAAAGAACGTATCCTAGTATACAACTTCGCGCAGATGATATGCGCGGAGATGTGTACGACATGCCGACTTGGAAAGAACAATGGGATTCTTGGTGGCGTGGTACCTCCGATTCCATCAAGCTCCTCCGCAATGAGCTCAACGTACTACGTGCTGCACTGGCTGTAAGCTCGTTCCTTCCCATGGATGCGTCCCAGCGAACTCATTCCCCCGCCGCAGAAGAACAGTTCTCGTGAAAGACGACAACTTGCCTCTGCTGGATACTTGAACAGGTTAGCGTTTCTACCTGATGGTATTAGAGGTAAGGTTCACGCGTCGAGGTGTACACATGTTCTAATGAGTCGCTCATCAGACAGCTTGCTGCACCCGTTCCTGCGCTCTGGATCCGACGAGGATGCACGTTCCGCATGCTGCATCCAACGCCACCTACACCTCAGAACCCGGGGCACCCTCTCAGGCAACAACTTGACCCTCTCCCGCTCTGAACGCGATGCTAGCGATAGCACTGCTCATGCCTGCCAATCGACCTGTCGTATGCTGCACACCTGTGACGACTTCGACAATCTCGCTCTTCCCGTCAGCGAGTCCTCCACGGAGCCACTTGCGGCAGACACTGATCAACACCTCATATCGACCAAGGACCTGCACGACTTGATGTCGTTCGTGGTCTCCTACCCCGAGAGCCACCTCGACAAGGCCAAACAGCAGCGCGCGACGCGGAAGGAACTCTTGGCTCGTTTCGGAGAAAAGCTCTTCACGCCCATGCCTGCGACGTCTGCAGACCTCGGTGCACAGTGCTGCTCGTCAGATCCGCAGGTGCAGGATGAGGAAGTAGTGACGTTTGGGTGCTTGACGTGGCGATCGGATGGGGTTGGGGCTAGTACGCTAGTGCGAACCCTTGACGCCCCCTTACTGGAAAGGCCTGCCATGCATGGTGCCGCCGAATCGTCGACTTACCAACTCAACGCAGACGCTGGCGACAGCGTGCATGCTGGGTCAGGGTAGAGCCAGAGGCCCCACCATCCTATCTCCACTGAACTTCGCCATCTCCGTAACCGTCGCAACTTCGTCTGTATGTCATGAACTCCCCACGTCCATCTTTACAAGGTTATGTTCGATGATGTATCTATTCGCCGTCCTCCTATGCAACACTGCTATCTATCACGGTCCATATGCACTCAGTACGAATTGAGGGGCCGCCAGTGAGAACGTCCCGCATATTCCCGCTAAGCGCATCATTCGGACAAGCGAGTGTGATTCGCTCAACTTCTTGCACGCCTGGGCGGCAGATTGCTGTTGGGTCTCGATACTCAAGTTGTCGCCTATTGTTGAAGTGTCTTGGGTCCGTGACTTCAATAGCCAAGCACTGGCAGCATCTCCCTGGCCCAGGTTGCCACCGTTATCGAGTACAAGCAAGAAGTATAATCCGTGCGACACGCATCGATGAACAGTCTCGACCGCATACGGCGATTCGCAGATCTCCGGGCCTACCCCGCTTGCCACTCACAATGCGTTGCGACTTGCACCGCACAATCCACACTCCGAATCCTCGCTGAACAAGAAATCAGTAAGGACTGCACCCGTAGAACACTCGTTGATGCACGCGCGAGGAGGCATAGAGTCGCAGAGCTTGTGGCGGAACGCTCAAGATGAGGCATCTCATCGAGCGACGAGCACACAAGCCGCAAACCAGCCGAGCTCCGCCGGCCCCTCGGAACCTACCCCGAAGCTGACGCGCCGAGGTCGGATTTACCGAAGGTGCAGTAAGGGCAGGGCATGCCTTATGCAGACAGAAGCTTCGTACAGGTCCCGCGGCCGCAGTAGATGTCAGTGGGCGCTGAGGGCACGAGTCCCGCAACGTGTGCCATGCCCATGCTCATGCACCCCACTTTGGCATCGCATTCGCTTGATGCAGATGAGGGATCCCTACCTGGACTGATCAGCCATGCCGTAGAGGATGGAACAGGTGAATGATGGGAGCTGACCCACCAATTTGCGCCCAAAGTTGCCTGAAAGGGGGCACGCGCACTTGCCTCTCCTGTGTGGAATGCTGGGTAGCATGGTGTCCGTATATGAACCGCGACTCGCACGACGGCGTTGCCCGAGAGGCGTTGCAAAATGCAAAGCGAAGGCGGAGGTGATATGTGGAACATGCGTATGCATTATGCATATGGGCGTTGCGATCGACAATTACGACACCGCAATCATCTAAGAGACCTCGCCCGAATGCTGGCTCATTCGCGTTGCAATGCGGCAGGCAGCTGTGTGAGCGTACCTCCCGGGCGGTGGCTATGTCGGGCCATGAGCCGTGAAGCACTGTTCATATCGCTTAGTTCCACAGTTCGACCACCTGACGCAGCCATGGTACGTACCAGACCAGTCGTGTCTTCAGGTGCACGTCCACCGGTGTTGAGTTGTTTCTACAATCTCGCATAGCAATGGCCCGGGCGTGCGAGAACTAGGGGTCACAGTCGCGAAGCGCCAGAAGGAGAGATACTGTCCCTCGTCGCCGATTTCCACAACATACCCATGACTTGACAATACAGGCGGGGCATCTATCAATCCCCATTATATGGGCCCGAGGAACCTCACTAGCCGCTGCTAGGATGCGCTTCGAGAGTGCCTCAATCCTTGCCAATCCCAGCTTTCCAAAGGCATGTCAGGACTTTGATCTCATCTCCAGAGGGCTTACGCTTACCCTGAGCAAGACACATTACGCGGGATATCTCAGTTATTCGTTCCATGCGCACCTAGATTGGGAGGTTTGACGAACTTCCGTCACCGATGTGAAATACCATTATAACGAGATGTTATAGGTGCGATGTCGTGCGAACCAAGAGCTCCTTTCCGTGAACTAGCCGGACAAAAAGCGGAGACCGTCGAAAGCGTGTTACTACGAGTATGAGTCCATCGTAACCTGCGGAGGCGCGCGTAAGACGCCGTACAGACACCACTCACAGCCGTGATTCGCACTTACTGGAGATATGCACGTGGATCCCCTATGTAACGTATTTCTTGAGATGGCTGATCCCTTCCCATGCAACAGCGACAGTGTCGTTCAGCATCCGACCGATGGCGGCTTCCGACCGGGGACTCAGTCTCCAACGACTTGTGTTCTTGTTCAGCGAGTCGCGGATTTCGATCCACTGGTTATATACCTCCTCGGCGGTAGGTCGTAATTCGGGTTGCCGCTGCTTCATGCGCTCGATCATTGGGATGAGAAACTGCATGTCGTTGTACTTCTGGGGCGAACGTTCAGCACAGTGTTCGAGGCAAGCTCGTTGAAAGCATACCTGCTCGAACTCCTTCGCGTACAGATTGCCTGGGGCAAAGATGTCCATCTTGAACGCATCGTAGGGGACTGTGGACGACAGCTCCGGAACCTCAATGTCACGACCGACGTCCCCGACAACGAAGCTCCCTCAGGGAAGCGACACGCCAGCCCGAAGTCGATATAGAAGTACTGGATGGATCGCCCGGCTCTAGGTAGAGGGTTCACTTTGTATATGGCGTCGGGGCTATAATTCAGGCGCACGGGGTGATGGCCGTCAGGGAACAGCGCTTTACCATCCATCATGATGTTTTTCATGGCAATATCACTAGGTACGAGATGAGCACTGATCAATAGCTGAGGGAAAAGCATATTGACTATACCGATGTGCTATCCGATGCCTGTGCATGAACGCTAAGCCCTGTGGTACACATCGGTATCTATTCCGCATAATCAACAGTTGAACTTACCTCGACCGTCTGGTCGACGAACTGAATGACATCGCCGACCGTACCGAAGTCAGGGTTGTCACACGGCCGCAAGTAAGGCATGACCATCATAGCTAGACTCGCATCGAGTGGATCTTCGAGGATACCCAGGATCCGCACGCAATGGTTTTGAGGATCGTCTAACGAGGACAAGAGCTGAGCGACGTCCTTCTCCTGGCTGTCTTTGGCGAAGCTCTTTATAGCCACGAGCTCTTTGGTGTCGCTCTGAGTAGCGTCTATGACTTGGTAGTTCTGTAGAGCGAGGTTCAGTGGAATAAGCGTCCAAAACGTGAGGTTTAGACGAGAGCCTACGGAATGCATGATGGAGTCTTCACAGTATATAGGATGTCGATTCGTGCCCAACCATGACGGCCTCCACTCAGGGGAATACCGTGGACGCAAGATGTAACCAGCCTTCTGCAGGAAGGGTTGACGTTCTCTCCAAAATACTTCCGAGGGAATGAGGCCGTAATGACCCTTTAATGTAGAGAGTGTGTAGTGCTCCCTGTTGTCATCACTCAAGTATGCGTGCGGAGGCAGCTGGTTCTCTTTGGCCGGTGCGGACATAGGCCAACGTCGATATGTGCACGGCGAAGAGCGAGATATTCAAGGGCGATGTGCTGCCGCGTGCGCTTGGTACCAACGTGTACGCGCCGTTTCCCATTGAGGCAACTGTGATGCCTGCGCGCCACTTCTCCACAAATCGCCCTCGCAACCTGTAGGCCTTGCAGACCAGCATCTGGTCTCCAGTGCCGATCTTCAGAACCTCTTATCTCTCGCACTCACTTCCCCCACTGACGAGTCTGAGAAGCGAAAGAGGACATGATTCTCAGCTGTTTGGACCTGATGCGAACTTGGCACCCTATGCGGCGCTCGACCAAGCCTCACCGAAACAGTACACGAGGTTTTCCCGCCTGAGGACGTTCGGGCGAATGATGTCGTTCCTGGCTCTGGTGAGACGGCAAATCCTCACGAGATGGAGAGTCATAAGTACGACGGTCCTCCGATTCTCATGTGTTCCAGAAACGATCTACAGGTATTATACAATATAGGGTATGTAGCAGTGTGGCAAACAGTACCGAGAAAGCATAGCTCAGCGAGCCGTGAAAGCAGGTGCACGACATAGATACCGTCGAGAGGTAGTACACAGATGGGACGAAGGTGGACTAAGCGAGGGGAGCGTAAGAGACGTTGTCAGTAGAATACATGCATGCTGGTTGAACGTACCAATGGTCGGGGCTACCTGACATATTTCTTGAGGTGATTGATTCCCTCCCAAGCCGCGGCGACAGTTCCATTAATGACCCGGCCGATGGCCGCCTCGGATTTAGGGGGGAGTCGCCACCGAAAAGTGCTCTGATCCAGTGAATCTCGGGTTTCTACCCACTGCGCGAGGGCCTCGTCTGCGGTTGGGCGTGAGCTTGGCTGTTGCTGCTTCATGCGCTCGATGAGCGGCACGAGGAACTGTGTGTGATAGTATTTCTATGCAGAAGGCAGTCAGCGGCGGTCGCGGAACTTGGCACCGCTCCCTGTCCTTACCTCTTCGAGCTCCTTGGCGTACAAGTTGCCCAGAGCGTATATGTCGACCTTGAAGGCGTCGTAGGGGACTGTTGAAGAAAGCTCGGGGACCTCCGTGTCACGGCCGACGTCCCCGACGACCATATGAGACGCGCCCGGGGGGAACTGGCGAGCGAGTCCGAAGTCGATGTAGTAGTACGGGATTTTACGCCCAAGTCGTGGTAGTGGAGTGACCTCGTAGATCGCATCTGGCGTGTAGTCCAGTCGAACGGGGTGATGGCCCTCTGGATACATGGCCTTAGCATCCATCATGATGTTCTCCACCGCGATATCACTAGTGAGAAAGGCAGAGGAGAGGTATGAGTCGCACGTGCCAACCTCAAATGTAGCAAAGGGTACCGGTGTGCTATGTTATGTCTATGCATGAATGCCAAGCCCTTATGGACGTCAGGATGGTCCACTGCCTCGCCACGGGGTTCAACGCACCTCGAGAGTTTGTGTGACAAAGTCAACCGCTTCTCCTACCATGCCAAATTCGGGGTCATTGCATGGTCGAAGGTAAGGCATCACCATGAGAGAGAGATGTGGATCGAATGGGTCGTCGAAAACCTTGAGAACGGGGACGGAATGGTTCTGAGGATCTTGTCGAAGAGAATTTAGATACTCCGCAATGTGCAACTCCTGTGTTTCTCTCCGGAATTTCTTGATGGCGACCAAGTCGTCATTGTCGCTTCGCCTGGCATCCATGACCTGGTGATCCTATCCGTATTGTGAGTTCCCGTCTAAACCCCTCTGCTTCAGGCGAGATTGCCAGTCGGCAACTCACGATAAGAACGATGGAGTCCTCGCAAAATGTAGGCCGCAGGTTCGTGTATAGCCATGAAGGCTGCCAGCCGGGCCAATATCGAGGCCTGAGAACGTAACCCGCCTCATGCAGATACTGTTGTCTGTCCCGCCAGAAGATTTCGATAGGTAGGAGGCCATAGTTGCCTTTGAGAGTTGAGCGCGTGTAGTGTTCCACGCTCTCGTCACTCAGATATACATAGTTAGGTAAGCGCTTCTTCTTGACGGGAGTAGATGCAGACATAGGCTGAGTGCGAGGACGGCGAACGACAGATCCAATGCATCAAGAGAGATGAACCCCGGGTTGTGCGAGAGCCAACGTGGGCAGCGCGTGTCCCCAATCTCGATCCGATAGAAACGTCCGAATTGGGTAAGTAGGTTCGCTCCTTGTGGTCCAAAAAGTGCCGCCCCTCGACGCCCAAAGAGACGCTCAAGGTCTCTCTCCCATTCCACGGCCGCTCACAGCATCGAGCCTCGAACATCAGGTTCGATTCCCCCTCCGACTACAGGAAAGCACATCTTGTGATTTCCCAAGCTCTGTTATCGATGCACGCTTCCCCCACGTTCACAATATCCCGCGTTCGAACGGATGCACCACCGCATTCTCGCACTTTAAGATGGAGTGCACTGCGGCCGCCGGCGTACAATACCCCCTCCCCCCCCCTCCCCTCCCTATTTTCTTCTGCCGACACTTCCTAGCCATTGATACTTGAAGCTGAAACGACGCCGCTACCTTCTCCGTTCGCCGAGCTCTGATCTTCATGATGTCAGAGCTCGCCTACAATATCTGGGGAGCCGTCGCCAGTGTTATCGGCACCGTCGCGGTTCTCCGGGCTGTCTTCTGCTGGGCTTTGGACTGTCTCCCCTCGAGGAAGATGGATTTTGTTGAGAAGTTCCTCGATAAGACCAAGGCCAGTTTCGGGGAGGTACTTAACTCAGGTATACTCGACCAAGATGAAGTTTATCGGTTCGACTCGTGGTTGGCTCAGTACGTGCTTGAGGGCTATGGCCCCGATGGACAACTGGGTCGGGCCGTACTGATGCCATTTCATGTCCCTAGCATCGAGTCTCGCGTTGACGACGTGCGAGCGGATGTCTACAACATCCACACATGGCAGCAAGATCTCACTCAGTGGCGGCAGGGGCTTTCTGGTGATATGGCCATGATTTGCCAGGCGCTGATGAACTTCCGAGCCAGACTGGCTGTGCGTACGAAATCCCTATGTCCTGTCTCTGTCGTCTGCAGTGGTTCTGACGTGGGTCCACAGAAAACCAGCTCTAGGGAGCGACGGGCACTTGCTTCCGCAGGCTACACAGCTCATTCAAGTTTGCCCTCACACGTTTCCGGGTCGACAGGTAGATCTGTCTAGCACACGTACTATAGAAGTTAGCTGATTCACGACGCTCTCGTTCCAGAGCAGTTGTGGTACCCGAAGTCAGGCCCGGCTACGCGCTCCCCCGTGCTACATTTCCCCGTCGCCTGCCCCTCCAGGGCCTCCGGGATGTGCACCACAGCCGTGCGGGTGCCTACGGCCTCTACGAGTGACTCGATGTCATCGTCCCCCAGTAGCAGTGACAACGAATCGCTGTGCGACTCCCCCAGCGACCTCCCCAACGCCAAACATCACGTCCTGTCCGACGATGACCTTCGCCAACTCTTGTCCCTTGCTCTGAACCGCCAATCCCGAGATCCAGAGAGCGGTGTGCGCCAGCTTGACGCAGCTCAAGAAGACGTCCTGAAGCGGTTCGGTGGCCAACTCTGTGGCCTTGACGCTGGTGGCCATTTGGGTGCCGAAACCGAACGGCACCCAGAGCTGTCCTGACGGTTGCGCGCAACCTTTTGGATCCTGCCGAGCCCGGTACACACGTTGGGTGAGCGAAACGCTACCATGGGGGATGGCAATACCGCCATTGCCCATAGCAAAACGCAACCGTCCGCCCTCAGCCCTGGACATGGGACTGGAGGTGGCGGCCCCAAATGCCGGGAGTCGCCCAACGTGTGAAGATACGGCCACCCGTAACCTGTGATCCAGCTGGTCCATCGCCCATACACGATACTTTGGACAAGCGCGCCACCCCTTCCCCTTCTCGGTTCAATTGTCCTCTGCATGCACCTCCTCCGCCACCCTCTGTTCGCTATCGTATGTCTCCCTCTCCCTCTCTCTTTTCCTTTTGCCCGCCTCTCCTACCCCCCTCACCCCCGCTGTTCGTATGTGCCTATTGGTTGATGTCGATCTGATATTCAGGTCGGTCTGGTATTGACGCTGAATACTTTGTTGTCGTTGTATTGTGTCAGCGCTCTGTGTTATCAATGGACTCGTTGTCATCGAGCACGAGGCCCTGCTTGCTCCGCCCTAGTACTGGTGAGCGCAAGCCGAGCGGCAACGAATCAGCTTCGTATACACAGCCTCTTCCAATGGAATGTCTTCAGTGAGCCTCGAGGCTTGCCGTCCCCCCCTGAGTGCCCAGCCTTTCGGACGAATGAAGCTGTTCAGGAACAAGGGAGCTCGACCCGTGATGCAGGCCGCACGGCACTGATGAACGTCCACGACTTCCAGCGTGTCCCTTCGACGAGCGCTATATCGAAGGTTCGGTGTGAACTCGAACGCTGAGATTGCAGGATCCACTTGCCCAGAAGGTAGGTGAGGTCCGTATTCGTTATGGCCGCACACTGACGCTTGATCGATGCGCACTAGCAGCTCTCCCTATTAATCACTATTGTGTGGCGTCGAACGGGTTAAGCTTGCGCTCCCTCCACCAGCGACCAAGCTCGCTCCGCTACAACCTCGAACAAAGGCTTGATAGGGCTTTACATCGCTACCGCAATCACGTACTACCACCGCTGGACCATCACCCACAGGCGCGGCGATGGCGGACCTCGTTTTCATCCTCTGTACCGTTTTCTTGGTGTGCTGCCCCATTCACCTTCTCCTGTTGTATATCGACAGCCGCCTGCCCTCGAAGAAGCTATCCCATGTCAACACTCTCCTCGACCGCGCTTCCTCCCGCCTCAATCATGGTACGGAATCAGGTCAAATTCCGGGAGCGCATGCAGCAGTATTACGCATATGGCTGTGGAGGTGTGTGGATGATGCTAGCCTCTTGAGCTGATATCAGTCGGGGGTGTCGGCTCACTATGCTAATATCCACCTCCTCTATTCACTGACAGAATTTGGTTCCATGTTGATAACATCCAACTGAGAATTTATCTTGCCCATACATGGAGGCAAGAACTGCTCGCATGGTGGCGAGGCCGCTCCGGCGAATTGGAGGAGATTCGCAACGAACTGCGATACTATCATCGTATGTTGAACGTGAGCCTTCGAGTGCGCTATGAAAAGTGGCTCCTCCTCTCACTTAACCGCCCTGCTCAGAGGTACTAGGAAGACTTGGAAACTTCTCCTGTTGCGATCCCGGGATCCTGGTGTGGCCAACTTTCTCTCCCCACGTCCCAGGGGCGTTGAGTCGCACCAGCGAGGCTCTACGTTCTTCTACCCATGGCCGTATGCACTCCGAGCCTCCTCCATGCTTCACTACTATCGCTGCCTCATCATCGTTGCTCGTATCTTCATGTAACAATTGCGCTTGTTGTTGTTATTCCCCTCTTCATGTCGTTGTCAGACACGCTACCGTCCTTGTATTTCCTCGACGCTTACTTGATGCATAAACTTGTTCCCAGCCGTTTCCAGCAACTGCCTTGTTACGACCCGTCACCCGTATGCGCCGGTAGTACATCGATGAATCAAACAAACTGGCAATGTACAAGACTAGCCCTCGCTTCGTGTTATATGGAGATCCTTGTTGCGTGTCATCGCATGTCATCGTCTCGCTGTGCCAGAACCAAAGCATAAACTGCATCTATGGACGGCTGCTCTCGAGCGAGCGCTGCGGCGGAGGGTGGAGCGCCGAAGATGAGGCATCTCATCGCGCACACAACTCATAAACCAACTGGGTTCCGCCGGCTTCTCGGAACCTACCTCGAAGCTGACGCGTCGTGCCGCAGATCGGATTTACCCATGGGCGCAGTAAGGGCAGGGCATGCCTTATGCAGACAGAAGCTTCACACAGATCCCGCGGCCGCAATAGATGCAAAGGGGCGTTGAGGGCACGAGTCCTGCAACGTGTGCCATGGCCCTGCTCATGCACCCCACTTTGGCATCGCATTCACTTGATGCAGATGAGGGATTCATCAGCCACGCCATAGAGGAGGATGGAGCATGTGAATGACGGGAACTGACTCACTATCTGTGCGTCTAAAGCCGCCTGCAGTGCGTGCGCGCCGCCTGTTATGTAGCGAATGCTGGGTAGTAAGGTGTTCCTCGTCTATGCTCCACGACTCGCGCAACGACGCTGCCATGTAAAGCGAAGGCGGAGGTGATATGTGGAGCATGGGTATGCATATGGGCGTGGCGATCGACAATTTCGACACCGCAATCATCTATGCGACCTCGCCTGAACGCTGGCTGATTCACATTGCAACGCCGTAGCTGTGTGGGCGTACCTCCCAAGTAGTAGCTATGTGGGAACCACGAGCCGCGAGGGCCCTAATCATATCGCTTAGTTCGCAAGGTCAAACGTGCGACGCAGTCTGAACACGCACCAGGCCTGCATTATCATCGCGTGTATCTCTGCCGGTGTTGAACCGCTTGTACGATCTTGCATAGGTATGACGCGCGAGAACGAGATCACGAGTGCGAGGCGCGGGGAAGAGAGATGACCAGCACGTATATTCCAGTAGTATCTGTCTCAGCGTCAGAGATCATGTTCAACATAGGTGAACCAGAATGACGCTCACTGATTCTACAGCTGCCCGCAGGCACTTGGATATTATACATACATATCCTAGAAGCGAAGACGGTGGTATACGCGACCGATAGCGAGTACAGTTCAGCACGTGGGTGCAGCGAGAGCGAAGCAGCGGACCCAACGACGACGGTGTAAGCGATACAGAGTGAAGAAGCTGTCGGCGACGTCACCGTGAGTGGGAGGCAGAGGATGAATGGCAATATGACATACCTTAAGCCGATACCTCGCTAGCCGACAAGGTTCTTGAGATGATTGATCCCATGCCATGCAACGGCGACGGTATCATTGAGTACTCGTTCGATCGCCGGTTCGCCTTTCGGCGCCAGGCGCCAACGGAAGGTGGACTTGTTCAGGTCGCGCCGGATCTCTTCCCACTTCAGGAGGAGCTGCTCCGCATCCGCACGTTGGGTCGGTTCCCTTCGCGTCATGAGTTCGATCAACGGGATGAGGAACTCCATGCTATCATATTTCTAGTAGAATGTCCCGCGTGAACGTCCCCCGTAACAACGAATATGTTCATCGCGCTCACCTTCTCGAACTCTTGAGAATAGAGGTTTCCGAGAGCGAAGATATCCACCTTGAACGGATCGTAGGGAACCGTGTCGGACAGCTCCGGCACTTCCCTGTCTCGCCCGACCCGGCCAAGAGCGGTAGGTGTGACCCCGGGCTGAAATTGCAGGGCAAGTCCGAAGTCGATATAGAAGTAACGTATCAAACGACCCGCTCGAGGAAGGGGTGTGACGCGATGCATCCCATCAGGAGCGAAGTTGAGGCGGACTGGATGGTGACCATCCGGATAGAGTGGCCTAGCGTCCATCATGATGTTCGGAGTGGCTATGTCGCTGTAAAGTTATGCAAACGCTGAGGAACGCACTAGAGTAAGTGCAAATACATCGCAGACTCACCAGTGGGCTACACGGTGACGGTGCATGAACGTCAGACCCTGAGCAGTGTGAGGTTGACAAGGCGATTGTTAGCCGTCGTCGTACATCGACTCACCTCTAGCGTCTGTGTGACGAAGTCAACCACATCTCCGAGGGTGGTCCAGTCCGGGTCGTTACAAGGTCGTAGGTAAGGCATTACCATGAGCGCCTTCTCGTGATCGAAGGGATCCGGTAGTATCTGGTGGATTGGGACACAATGGTTCATGGGATCTTTTATTGTAGAGAAGAATTGAGCAATCTGAAGCTCTTCTGTATCGTTCGTAAAGCTCTTGATCGCAACAAGCTCGTTGGTCGCAATACAGGTAGCGTCCATAACCTGGTAACCCTGTTTCACAGAAGGTCATTCGTTAATCGGGGACGCACAGGCAAAGTAGGCATACCATAGGCAGTATCGAGTCCTCACAATATCTCGGAGACAAGTTCGTCCCTATCCAAGAAGGCCTCCAATCGAGCCTATACCGTGGTCGTAGTAAGTACCCAGCTTCTTCCAAGTACTGTTGACGTTGTTGCCAGAAGACCTCAAAAGCAGCCAAGTTGTATACGCCTTCAGCCGTCATGCGTGCGTGACGCTCGACAGCTGCATCGGATAAGACAGCATATATAGGGGGCTTTTTAGACGTTAGGCTCGTAGACATAGGCTGAGAGCGAGAACACGGAAAGAGTAGATCTCAGCCGCCCGCACTGGTCCTTGGCGGCATAAACGTGGACGTAACGTGTTTGTCCCAGTAAGGTAAGTATGTTCAAGTACTACGGGTCATCGGCGTCTAATCATCCTTGATGCCGCCGGCGCCGGCACTCTAGCCTTTCTTGAAGCTGCATCTCAGATGCTCGGAGGCTATCCGCCATTGCGACCACCTCTTGCCTTCACGCCACCCTTTCATCGTGGATATGCTTCGCATATCAGTAGGACACGAAGTTCGACACATGTGTCGTCCACGTTCCTAGGACGCGCGGCAGCAATTGAACATACAGGATGGCTTAAAAGGCGATGATATTCGAAGGGCTATTCTCTCTCGCACTGAGTGACACCCCCGCTGTCTCCAGGTTGATCTACTCCCTCATACGCCTCCCCTCTCTAGGTCAAGTTGCGCGCACGACTCGCTCAACAGCTCTGTCCGGAAGATATTTTCCAAATGTCTGACTTGGGCTTCAACGTCTGGGGCGCTATTGCCGCGGTCGTTGGGACAATAGCTTTAATTCCCGTCTTCATCGCTTGGTTCAATACTCGTCTCCCGCGTGCACGTCTGCTTGATCTTTCTAGCCTCCTTTTGGACACGCTACACCTGTTCCTCGCCGGGCTGCGAGAGGACCTGTTAAATAATGATAACGAACTACGTTATTTCCATGCCCGCCTCGAGACGTCAGTAGCCTCCCCCTCCGTGCATGATTTTGCCACTCATTTCTCACTTGACTGGCGTTTTTTATGCAGTGCAAGAGGTGCAGTCGATGATGTACGCGTTGAGGTCTATGGAGCAACTACATGGCGTGAGGATGTCAAGTGTTGGTACAACGGTCTATCGGGAAACATAACAGACATCAGTGAAGATTTGAACAGCCTCAGGGCCAGCCTGGCTGTCCGTTCCTCTCACTTCTCGTCTTCTTCATAGTTATTGATGATTATACTGCAGAAGATACAATCTGGCAAACGTAAGCTCTTCGCAGCGCAAGGCTACCCAAGCAAGCGTGAGCTCTCTCCATACGCACAAGGTCGGTCTGTACATATCCGTACTTCTGCTTCAAGATGACTTACGTGCCGCAGAACTACTGCGATACTACTCAGAACTTCTGTTCTTGTCGTATCCGACTTCACGCGCTCCTCTTGCGCCTGGCGTGCACTTCGTGACCGAGAGTCCCGCGACTCTGTCGGCGATCGGCCTGCCGATCGCAGAGCCTATGACCACTGGTCATGCTCTGCCTACCGAGCCAGTGGTCGGCCTCCCCGCAGACTCAGTTACTGGCTCTCCATCTCCCTCTCTCTCTTCCTCCCCGACTCCTGGCCTTGCATCCACTTCGTCTTTACTCTCCGGCGACTCTGAGAAGTGCCACACGATATCCGACGCGGATCTCAAAGCTCTATTGTACATCGTCTTGCCCTTACTCCGTTCGCGTCTGAGTCAAGACGCTGAACGCGGCCCCCCGCAGGCGACGCACGATGCGCCACTCCAAGGGGTGCCCAGGCCTGCACCTGCCCATGGCCTCTTCGGGCCTGGCGGTAGGTTGCCGCTGCGTCTTGCGAAGCGCACTGGCATCAAGGCGAGCCTGCTCTATCGCCCTCTTGTCAGGCGATCTTTGTGTGCCATGGGCGTAGCATCTGCGCATCCGCAACCTGACCCGGAGTCTTTGGTCCTTCCGGGAGGCGGCGGCGGTGGCGGCGGCGATCAAGGACTCAAGAAATGAGTCGACAATCCTTGCTCGACGGCGCTAGCGGACTCGCCATTTGTGTCGTCGGTCACCGCGAACATCGTCGTGGCTTCCACTGCTCTAGGCGACGTACTCCTTTACACCCTATCCCCATCACTCTGCAACCCGCCTGTTCTATGCGTCCCTCTCTCATCGTGTATGCTATCTCCTCTCCCCGTGATCCTTCGCATCGCGACCACTGTTATCTATTGTGTTCTACTCCTGAAGCAGTCGCTGTTGTCCCCGTAGTTGTCGTCTTGATGTTGTCGTAGCTACTTCGCTGTTGTCGTATCTCCTGACTAGATGTAATTATCGGACTTTGTGCTATCGGAATCTAATGCGCATGGCTGCATAGCGGTAACTCTCGCTGTCGCAGAGAATCGATGTCCCTTTGTCATCCACTCAGCGACGAATCCCGATATGTTAGGGTTTCGCCGTCGCAATGGTTCTTGCAACGTTGTCCGTCGCTTGTCGGAGTCGTCGTCTCAGAGCCTCGTGGTGGCACAGAAGTTGGAGAGAGGCCCAACGCGTGCAGCTTGTTCACGCTTCTCGAGATAAATGGGCGCTGTAATCTCAGGGTAGAGATCTACATCCGAGAAAGCGCTGAAGATGGTCCGATGGAGGGGATACGCTGCACTCGAGGGAATACTGCCATTCGCTCAGAAACTCTGCCAAGGTTGAGGCGTTGGGATTGTGATGCGCAGGCAATCCTGCGGGAGGCGGTGTATAGGCGAATGCTCGGGCCGGACCTCTTCTCGATGCAGGTATCAACGTCAGCATGAGGTGAGACGTGCCGCTATGGCCCTACAATGACTGCTGACACTCCGTATGTGTTCCGCGAGTCGCGCGGCGAAGGCGGGGTGACGAGTGGAACATGCTCATGCATATGAGCACTGCAATGAGCAGGTTCAGTACGACACAGCAATCGTTCTATGCGACCTCGCTTGGATGCTGGCTGATTCGCATTGCAGACTGCAGCGACGCAGCTGCGCGGGCGTGCCTCGCCAGGCAGTGGCTATGTGGGAACCACGAGCCGCGAGGGCGCTATTCATATCGCTTAGTTTGCAAGGTCAAACGTGCGACGCAGTCTGAACACGTACCAGGCCTGCGTTATCATCGTGTGCATCTCTGCCGGTGTTGAATTGCTTGTACTATCTTGCATAGGTATGACGCGCGAAAACGAGATCACGAGTGCGAGGCGCGGGGAAGAGAAATGACCAGCACGTATATTCCAGTAGTATCTGCCCGAGCGTCAGCAGCTACGTTAGAGACAGGTCGATTGGAAGGGCGCTCACCGGGTCTACAGCTGCCTGCAGGTGCTTCGGGGTATTATACATACATCACCCAAAGTCGAAGACGGTGGTATACAAGACCATGACGATTACAGTTCAGCAAATAGATGCAGCGAGAGCAAAGCAAACGACACGATGACGACAGTGCAAGCGATACAGGGTAATGAAGCTGTCGGCAACGACACCGTGAGCCAGAGACGGAAAGCAATGGTGATACGACATACTCTAGGCTGGGACCTTGCTAGCTGACAAGGCTCTTTAGGTGATTGATGCCGTGCCAGGCTACGGCGACGGTGTCGTTGAGGACTCGTTCGATCGCCGGTTCCCCTTTGGGCGCCAAGCGCCAGCGGAAGCTTGACTTGTTCAGGTCGCGTCGAATCTCTTCCCACTTGAGCAGGAGCTGCTCTGCATCCGCACGTTGTGTCGGCTCTCTTCGTGTCATCATTTCGATCAGCGGAACCAGGAACTCCATACTGTCATATTTCTAGCAGAGCATCTCGCTTTATCGTCCCCCGTGACGATGAGCAAGTCAGTAGCGCTCACCTTCTCGAACTCTTGGGAATAGAGGTTTCCGAGAGCGAAGATGTCGACCTTGAACGGATCGTAGGGAACCGTGTTAGAGAGCTCTGGGACTTCTCTGTCTCGCCCGACTCGCCCGATAGCAGTCGGCGTAACGCCAGGCTGGAACTGCAGGGCAAGTCCGAAATCGATGTAGAAGTAGCGGATGGAGCGTCCCGCGCGAGGCAGAGGTGTGACGTGATGCATTCCGTCGGGAGCGAAGTCCAAACGGACTGGATGATGGCCATCTGGATACAGCGGCTTTGCATCCATCATGATGTTTGGAGTAGCTATATCACTATTGCAGCACTGAGTATGCGTCGAGAGCCGGGGAAGACGCAGCGCAGAATCACCAATGAGCTACACGGTGCCGATGCATGAAGGTCATACCCTGCATAGTGTGAGGTTGACAAAACGATTGTTAGCCGTCGTCAGTGCAACTCACCTCAAGCGTCTGGGTGACAAATTCCACCACGTCGCCGAGAGTGCTCCAGTCCGGGTCGTTGCAAGGTCGTAGGTATGGCATAACCATGAGCGCCTTCTCGTGATCGAAGGGATCCGGTAGTATCTGGTGGATGGGGACACAATGGTTCATAGGATCTTTTATTGTAGAGAAGAATTGAGCAATCTGTAGCTCTTCCGTATCGTTCGTAAAGCTCTTGATCGCAACAAGCTCGTTGGTCGCAATACGTGTAGCGTCCATGACCTGGTAATCCTGTTCCATAGAGGGTGTCTCAGCAGCGGCAGACCTGCAGCCAGAGCAGGCATACCATCAGTATAATCGAGTCCTCACAATATCGTGGATGCAAGTTTGTCCCTATCCAAGACGGCCGCCAATCAGGCCTGTACCGTGGTCGTAGCAGGTATCCAGCATCGTGCAAATACTGTTGACGTTGTTGCCAGAAAACTTCGAAGGAAGCTAGGTTGTATATGCCTTGAGCCGTCAGGCGCGCATGGCGCTGAGCGGCTGCATCGGATAAGACAGCGTATGTAGGAGGCCTCTTAGGCGTCGAGGACGTAGACATAGGCTGAGAGCAAGAATACGGCAAGTACTGCTCTTAGACGCCCAACGGGGACACTTGGCTGCAGCCTGCAGGCACGCGTGTGCTGTTCCAAAATTGGTAAGTATGTTCACGTACTACGGTCCTTCAGGCGTCTATCAGCTTTTGTAGTCGGCGCCAGCGGCACTCTATCTCAGATACTCGCGGCTCAGACCGGACTATCTCTTGCCTTTACGCCACCGTTGGGCCGTGGAAATGCTTTTCGCAAGTATCAGCAGGTCATAAACCTCGATGCATGTGTTGTCCACGTTCCTAGGACAGCTTCACAACAATCGAACACATGCAGCGGCTTAAAAGACGCGTACGAGGAGTACTGTCCTGCGAACAGCCCCCGCTGTCTCAGGGATATCCCACTTGCTGATCCGGAGTTGTCCCCATCCCCCCCCCTCCCCCCCTCCCCAGTTCAAGTAGCGTACACAACTTCCTCAGCCCTGACTGGAGCTCCACTCTCATGTCTGACCTGGGCTTCAACGTCTGGGGAACCATTGCCGCGGTCGTTGGGACAATGGCGTTGGTTCCCGTCTTCATCGCCTGGTTCGACACTCGTCTTCCCCGTGCACGGCTGCCCTATCTTTCCAGTGTTTTTTACGATACACTGGTTCTCTTCGTAGCTGGACTGCAAGAGGGCTTGCACATCGATGATCACGAATTACATCGCTTTCATACCCACATCCAGGAGTGAGTATGTACAAAACTATCACTCCCGCTCAAACAGCTGAGCGCTTCGCCACAGCCTACGACGTGTTGTCGATGATGTGCGCGTACAGGTTTATGATATCACTACCTGGCGCCAGGACGTCGAGCACTGGTTCACAGGTTTGTCAAGAGAGATCTCGGATACCAGTAGAGTTGTCAACACGCTCAGGGCCAGACTGGCTGTACGTAGCTCTCTCTGTTATGGCTTACAGACACTGATATGTGCACCCACAGAAGACACAATCCGGCACACGAAAACTCCTCGAAGCGCAGGGCTACCCGAGCAAGCGAGCTCTTACTCCGTATGCACAAGGTCTGTCTATCACCTGCCCGCATCATTACTTCAAGATAGCTCATGCGTCGTAGAATTACTTCGAGAATATTCGAAAATGCTACTCTTTCTCTATTCGAATGCGTGCGCTCCTCATTTGCCTGCTGTGGACTTCGCGACCCACAGTCCCGCGGCTCCCTCGGCGATCAGCTCGTCGATTGCGGAACCCTTGGCCACTGGTCCGGCCACGCTTACCGAGTCAGCGATCGGCCTCTCCCTCGACTCAGCTGCCGATTGCCCGTCGCCGACGCCTTCCCTCGCATCCACCGGCGACTCTGAGAAGTGCCACACGATATCCTACGCGGATCTCAAAGCTCTCTTCAAGTTGTACATCGCCTTGTCCTCACTCCGTTCGCGTCCAAGTCAAGACGCTGAACGCGACCCCCCGGGGGTGACGCGCGATGCGCCACAGGAAGTTCAATCTCAGACCAGCCCGTTGACCTCTGAGCCTTCTGCGTCTGCGCCTGTGGCGTACAACGAACCTGGATGTGGTCCCCGCACTCCCAGCCTCTGCTCTCAGTCACAATCGTCACGCACCTCATCGCTCTTCAGCTACGACGAGGAGCGTCACCTCATCTCCGATGCCGACCTCAGAGGCCTTGTATTCCTCGGCTTATCCCTACTTCGCTCCCGACAATCTTCCGGCTACGGAGAGGTTCCGTCTGAGAAGGCGCAACAGGCGTCGCCGCAAGGTGCGCCCAGGCCTGTCTCTAACAACGGCCTATACGCACAGCGTCAGAGCAAGTTGGCGATCCGTCGTGCGAAGCGGACCGGCATCAAGGCGGACTTACTCTATCGTCCCATCGTGCGGCGATCCCTCGCTGCTATTGGCGTGGCGTCAGCCCA